>MU107664.1:0-43482 GCA_012274485.2 Sinapis alba | reverse complement strand
CCCATCCCGTGCCAGGTTTCTCAATCTGTAGGGTATAGTCATTATTTAATTATTTGTTTCTTCGTAGCTGCATGATTGCTAGGAACCTTCTGTGTGGTCTCAAGTCGTGTTGGGAGGTCTTCCAATACATGACTTGCTCGGAGAATAAAGCTTCCTTCTTCGGAGGTGATGCATTGAATCCCGACGGCTCTTCCAAGTTTGATGTCAATGGAAATATGGTATAGTGCTATTCCTATTATAGTGTCCTTATTTCTCGTCAGAACTAATACTTTAGTTGTTGGACGAACCAGACTAATAACCAAGTGAGGAGAAGGTCAAGATTTCTACGTAGAAGAGGCAAAGTGCGCCGGTTGAAGTATACTTGGAAGTCTGCTGCATATCATTCAATTAGGAAAAGAAGTACTGATAAGAAAGACCAGCCGTGCCGTCAATTTAATCCATGTAACTGCAAAACTGCTTGCGGGAAGGAATGTACTTGTTTGCTAAACGGGACTTGCTGCGAGAAGTACTGCGGGTAAATGTGATCATCCACATATATGTATCTCAGCCTTGAATTTCATCACCAACATCCTGTATTTTCTGTGTAGTTGCCCAAAGAGCTGCAAGAACAGGTTTAGAGGTTGTCATTGTGCCAAAAGCCAGTGTCGGAGCCGTCAATGTCCGTGCTTTGCTGCAGATCGGGAATGTGATCCTGATGTTTGTAGGAATTGCTGGGTCATGTAAGTCTAGTGGTGAATGTTCACGCTTTGCTTTTGTGTACTGATTGGTTGCTTAGAAAGGGTTCAAGAACAGATTGCTATATATTTTGTTAGATATTTGTAGATGGGCTAATACTGTGTCTGAATAAATCTGAATATGCAGTGGTGGGGATGGTACGCTTGGGGTCCCTAGCCAAAGAGGCGATAATTATGAGTGCAGGAATATGAAATTACTCCTGAAACAACAACAAAGGGTAAACTATATATCTATTACACTGCAATTGCAAAACTAGGAGGAGCCATCAAATGATAAAATATATAATTTCCAAGTTTTCTTCTTCTTTTATTTGTGAATTTAGGTTTTACTTGGAATATCTGACGTGTCTGGTTGGGGAGCTTTCTTAAAGGTATAGTAGATGCAAAACTTGTTATATAGAATTGAAGTCCTCTTAAGATGGAACTATGTTTGGAGTTTGGACTTGTTTAAGAATAAATACTGTTTCATTTTTACAGAACAGTGTAAGTAAACACGAATATCTCGGGGAATACACAGGAGAGCTGATCTCGCATAAAGAAGCAGATAAACGAGGCAAGATATATGATCGCGAGAATTCCTCTTTTCTCTTCAATCTAAATGATCAGGCACGTCTCTTTCTCTCCTAGGTTGTCTCTTCAAAACCAACTTTGCCATAAACCACAACGTTTTTTTTGGATTTGCTTGCAGTTTGTGCTAGATGCTTATAGGAAAGGAGACAAACTGAAATTCGCTAATCATTCCCCTGAACCTAATTGTTACGCAAAGGTAAAAAAAAATGCAAGTTGAAAGACACGGTTTGGTTATCTCAGAATGGGTTCAAAATCTTACTGGAGAGTCTCTCTATCTGTGTTAAGGTCATTATGGTTGCTGGAGATCACAGAGTGGGTATTTTTGCAAAGGAGAGGATATTGGCTGGAGAAGAACTGTTTTATGATTACAGGTATGAGCCAGATCGAGCTCCAGCGTGGGCCAGAAAACCTGAAGCTTCAGGTTCTAAGAAAGATGAGAATGTTACACCTTCTGTTGGTAGACCCAAGAAGGTTGCTTAGTTGCAGGCTTGCAGCAACCAACATTGAATCGACACAAAAAAAACAAAAACCATTGATCTTTATTATCTACTATTTGGAAGAACACTTACAAATCCATACATTTTGCTGAGTCTAAAGAAAAGTTCTTCTCGTCGGATTTTCAGTTCCTTTTCTTTCATTTTATGACAAGATGCTTCAGTTTTAATTTTTATTTTGGCGTTGCTTAGGTTGCAAGAATTTTGAAGTATTATTATGCATTTCTAGATTATCATTGCATTCTAATGAGAATTTGAGAGTGGGTTAAGGTATGTAAATTACTGATGAGATCATGAGAAGATCAAACTAAGGAAACTTGGTGAGCTTTGAGCAGACACCAAGTTCGTGTTAATTCTCTTACTGATAAAAGTTAAAAATGGTTTAAAATATGAAGCAATCAGTTATGCTATATGTAAACCAATAGCAGTTAGATCGCTTTTTCATCTCTATAGAGCAATCCCCGGAGGAAAAAACAAAACAAATCTTTTTCATTTCCTGTAGAGCAACCCTTTGAGGAAAACAAAAATCAGACAACAGTAAGAAATATAAGTTTAGATACTAAGCGTTTAGATACTAAGCGTTTAGATACTAAGCGAACATTTCTGGTACCTATAAACTAAGAGTTTGAGAGGAAGCATAAATAAAGACAGAAGTGTCCACATCTTAGCTAATTTGTAACACTAACCTAGTAATGTACCGACCCGTCAACGTTTGTTGAGTCCACACAACCAATCTCGGCCGGTGAGCCTCATCTTCTATTATTGGAAAGATTTGTTAGATTTGATATAATGATCTTGCAATACGACATGAACTTTGTAATGCCCTGAGCAGCCGACGTTCGTGAGGCCCACACCCAATCTTGACCGCGAGTCTCATCCTTGTTTAACGTTCGGTATGTTATTAGAAAGTTCAGTAGATTTGATATACATACCCTGCATACACGAGATGATTGTGTTTGTCCTCACTCACACGATACCAAAATTAACCATCTTGCACTAGCTTCCTGATAGATCATACATCTTTAGATTGATTTAGCTCAAACACACTTAACTTATGAATTCTCTATGGATAATTAACCGAAAAGTTAAATGTACATTTACTCAAAAAAAAGTAACCAAATTAATTCTCATAAACTTTTTCCATCTATACTACTACCACAAACACAAGAAAAGCCACTATGTCCTCTCTTTGGTCCATGAATTCAGAGCACTTCATTTTCTTTAAATCCACCAATGCAACCACAACTTTTATTCACAGTCCTGCGAAGAAAGGAAAGAAAGAGGAGGAGATGAGTAATTTAGATTATCCAGTGAGATAGCTATAGACCAGTCTCATCACATGAACCATTATACAACTCAATGCAAGAACAAAACTAACAAGCTGCAATCAAAGAGCGTTCTCAACATATTTACACATTCAACACCGCAGCTTTCATTGCACCAAATCTCCCTAGACTCTCCACTCGTGGCCTGAGCGATCATGTATTGTCCACCTTGCGGTCCTATGCGTCCGCTCACTAGTGATCACCACCCAATCGTCTATCCACCTCATGGTCCCACAATTTAAATTCAGAATCGATGAAGACAATATGACCTAAATTTGTTGGGCGAGCCGTCGAATTATCATGAATCATCAGAGCCCGCGTTTTTATCTAATAAATGCATCCCTTTCAGTGGAAGCTCCAATGAACCCTTAAACTATCTCTAATGTATATTGTTATTTTTGTCTCTAAAATAGATAACTTTAGAGGTGGAGTTTACTCCAATGTATTCCTCTATAATATCAATCTCTAATTATAGAGTAAAAAAATAGAGATTTCCTATTTATCTATTTATTTATATAGGAAAAAAACAATCTCTATTTTAGAAGAAGAAACAAGGATAGGCTGAAATAGATTTACATCTAAATGCTATTATATAAATAAATATAGAGAAAGATTGAAGATGCTCTTAGATACTAACCATTTTATAGCCACATTTAACGATAATTATGCTTAACATCTAATTCATTTGTATATTTTAAATTAAACACATAGGTAATACATCAATAATTAAAAAAATCCAAATACACATTCATACGTACACAATCGAACCTTAGAAATGAAAAACAAATTTCCATATATTATTAACTATTTTATTTACAGCTTAGTACATCATGAAATTCTTATAGTAAATAGATAATTTATCGGATTTATAGAATGACCATTAACACTTCAAATTACATCATGTTTATTGAGTAAAGCAATATATTTCTCAAAAATGATCAAAATATAAACGAACGCTATAGTATTTATTTGAGTCACTTATGTATATAAAATACAATAAAAATCAACTAATACTAAGCCAACTATATACGGTATAAGTAAATTTAAAAGTTAAATTAGAGTTAAGTGTGTATCTTCATTGTAATATAAGTGAAAAGTTATCGTATAATTGCATATAATAAATTTTTGGAAATACACATACATATATTTTTATCTAGATTGAAGATTTTGAATCATTATCATATTGTATACATATATGATATACTACACATCTAAATCTTTGTAAAAGTGTGAATTTCAAATACTTTCACCTGAATATAAGATTTATAATTTGATCCATGTCAAGTGAGGTTTAGTTTTTTACTCATTATGTGCTAGATAATCTACATTTACATTCAAACTATAAACAAAATTACATAAAAAAAATTTAGCAACCTAAGAAATCTAATAATTGAGTCAAAGACATTGGCTAGTTTACTGGATCTATCGTTAGAGCACCCTCAACCCTAGCACCTCTAAGGGATGCTTTTTTTTTTTTGATTTAAAAAAAAAATTGAAAACGAACCAATTACGGGCCGTCACGTGTCAGTGGAATCCGTAAACAGTGCAAGCACCATCTCTTAATCAAACTCCATAAGCAAGGGCTTATTTTCTTGGTGGCCTCACCTACTATTTTCTTGGTGGGCCCCACCTACTATTTAATTATGTGCTAGATAATCTACATTTACATTCAAACTATAAACAAAATTACATAAAAAATTTTAGCAACCTAAGAAATCTAATAATTGAGTCAAAGACATTGGCTAGTTTACTGGATCTATCGTTAGAGCACCCTCAACCCTAGCACCCCTAAGGGATGCTTTTTTTTTTTTTTTGATTTAAAAAAAAAAAATTGAAAACGAACCAATTACGGGCCGTCACGTGTCAGTGGAGCCCGTAAACAGTGCAAGCACCAGCTCTTAATCAAACTCCATAAACAAGGGTGCTTATTTTCTTGGTGGTCTCACCTACTATTTTCTTGGTGGGCCCCACCTACTATTTAATTATGTGCTAGATAATCTACATTTACATTCAAACTATAAACAAAATTACATAAAAAAATTTAGCAACCTAAGAAATCTAATAATTGAGTCAAAGACATTGGCTAGTTTACTGGATCTATCATTAGAGCACCTTCAACCCTAACACCCTTTAGGGTGTTTTTTTTTTTGATTTTTTTTTTCTAAAAAAAAATAAAAACGAACCATTTATGGGCCGCCACGTGTCAGTGGGGCCTGCAAACAGTGCAAGCACCGGCTCTTAATCAAGCTCCATAAACGGGTGCTTATTTTCTTGGTGAACCCCACCTACTATTTAATTAATTTCTCCCTAAGCACTCCTCTAAACACCCCCTTAATCATGCTCTTATATTCACTGCTAACTCTACATTCTTATCGTTAAAGTTTATATAAATCTAAATTACTTATTTTGCAGTGTGAAATGTGGTGACTTAAGACATGGAACAAATCCTATTTTAAAGGATCATGTTTTAAATATACACAGTTTAAAAATGTTTGAAATATACGAAAATCAAGAAATGATAAAATTTCCAATAATGTTAATTATTAACGCCAGGAAGTGGTCAAAAAATACTTATCCAGTTTCTGATACATTTCTGACCATCTTTTTTTTTGTTAATTTGTAACTACTATTTAATAATTGATCTTGTTATTAATTTAACTAAAATAACTATAATAACATTATGGATTCTTAGTGGAAATTGAATATATTATAATTAAACGAAACATCAAACAAAACAACTGATGTTTAGCAACATAAAACACATTCACCAAAAAAAGTAAAATAAGAACACATTGAAATATAACTGAAAATGAAATAAAGGGCCTTCGTCATGTCCACCATTTCCTAATTTCCATGTTCTTTTTCGCCTTGTCTTTCTCCGTTGTCTCAACAGAGCTGTTCCTAATTTTATTTGACAAAAATAATAAAATAAATTAAGACTAGTTTAAAATGAAAAAAACAACCATTAAAACCTTGAACTTTTAAATTAAAGCTAAAAAAACCTTCAACTCATGTTTGAGCCAAAAAAATCTCAAACTTTTAAATATTGGTCATTTTAACTCTCATATTTTGTTGAGTCGGCCATTTAAGAAACCTGAATAGTCAACTAATAAAACCGATTAAAAAATAAACGTATGTTAACTCTCTAAACGACATCATTTTAAAAATTGATTAAAACATTGATCAAACAATGTCCTTTTGCTTCTGTAAACACTTAAAACATTTCTTTCGTGAAACCACAGTGAAGAAGATAAAGTTGATTTGGGGTTATGATTTCACTAAAGAGATGATTTAAGTGTTTACAGGAGCAAAAGGACGTTGTTTGATCAATGGTTGAACCAGTTTTTAAAATAATGTCGTTTAGAGAGTTAACAGACGTTTATTTTTTAATTGTTTTTATTAGTTGATTATTCAGGTTTCTTAAATGGCTGATTCAACAAAATATGAGAGTTAAAATGACCAATATTTAAAAATTGAAGATTTTTTGGCTCAAACACGAGTTGAATGTTTTTTTGGCTTTAATTTGAAAGTTCAAGGTTTTAATAACTGTTTTCTCGTTTAAAATGTCACACTTAGCAGCAACACTGAAGCTTCTCATGCGTGACCTGCAATAAAGGAAAGAGCTAGAGGTCATGATGATGGAATGCAGAGAAGAATAAAATAAAAAATGAAACTAAAAATAGAAGAGATGAGGAGGAGATCTGTTAAATTAGAAAAAAGCAGTAGAACAAAAAAATGAAAAAGATGTTTAATGGTGCCGCTTAAGAAGGAAACTAGGTTAAATGAAGATATCATCGGAAAATGGTAAAAATGTGATCAAAATTTTATAATCACTTTTTACTATATTTTTTTGGTTAAAAAGTTCTAACCATTTCATGACCAAATTTCTTATTGATTATGACGTGGTCAAAATAAGGTCATAACTATTTTTAACCATTTATGTTGGTCGGAAATATGGTCAAAATGTAATCTGTTTTTCGATCATTTTCTGACTACATGTTTTGGTTAAAAAATTTAACCATTTTTGATCATTTTTCTTAGTTATCACAAAATAATCAGAATAAGGTTATAATTATTTTTAACCATTTTTGTTGGTCAGAAATATGATTAAAATGTGACATGTTTCTTGTAGTATATTTACAATTTTATTATTTTATAATATGTAAATAATATAAATAAATAAAATACGTAAAATATGTATATATAATGCTCATTCAGGGCGTCTTGACCTATTTGAGATGTAATTGTTGATAAGGCACTTTTGTCATGAACGATTACTTTAACATTAAACATTTTTTTCTTCAACCCATTATATTGTACTGATAAAAACATTACAAGACTAAGTCCAAGAAACAACATAGTTTTGCTAAGTAATTCTAGCTATCTCAGCAAGGGCATCAGCAGTTATGTTAATTAGATCCCAATTTATGTAACAGAACTTAAAGTTCCAAAAAAGGCTGAGCTGTGTTCTCGATCTTTAAATCATCCTGAAGAGGCTTAGAGTGTTTACGAGTCTCCACAGAAGGTGACATGACATCCTGAAGCCTAACCTCTTGATTTGAATGATTGCTGTTCTTAGTGCTTTTGCTTCAATCTCAAGTGGATTGACTCGCCATAGTGTTCACTCCCGAGGATTCTTTGATAATTTGTTTACCTTCCTTATCATGCAGCGACCATCCGATGCCTGCCGGTTGGTTTATTGAAGTTCATGATCCATCTTCAAAGTCCAGCATGGCCTTGACGTTTTCAGTGATAGTCACTGATTATATATGCCAGTTTTGTCATCAACAATGTTAGTACCGAGTTAGTTTTTGAGGGGATTTAACTCGTCGGTGGGTTCTTTTCAAAGATGTTTCTATTTATTTTTTGGTGATGGAAGAGAGGTTACAAGATGTAATGATAAAGTTCTTGAAGAAGATGATAGAACCAGATAAAACCCTAATTCCTAGCTGTCAAGTTCTCTCTTCTTTTCGGATCCCCTTCTCATTTGGTTCTCCTTTCTTCTTATAGGAGAAATTCGGAGTTCGCCCTCATCTGTCTTAATGGGCTTTTGGGCTTTATGGACCGTTTGGTGGGAGTCTTGATCCTACGAAGCCCGAGGAGCTTCTTTCGGCGCCGAGCTGCGATCCAGCTTCTCCATGACTTGCTTATCCGCGCTGTGGCCTTGACCCCGAGCCGAGCTGACACTCAAAACACTTTGTTGGACTGAGCTCTTCGTTTCGCGGGCCTTGTGAGGGATGTAATCCATCTCCCACAAACAATAACTAGTTTTTTTTAATTATGTAATCAAAATCTAAAATTTCACTGATATTAGAAATGAAACTTCAAGAAATAGGATCTATAGGGAATATCCATAAAAAGCAGAAGCACAACTAAGTTTAAATCATGAAAGGGCAGCTATTAATTAAGAAATACAAATAATTAAATATATATTCTTAATTATGTAATACTTAATAGTTGTAAAGCACACGGACTCTTTTAACTAATTATATAATTTAACTTCTCAAGTGTTGCGTCCATGTGATATGCAAATTTCATCTCTATAAATAGACCAAATGGTCTAAGCTGGTTACATGCGTCAACACATAAACATACTCACCTTCGACTACATATTATAATTACAAATTTAGTTTTTCTAATTCTCGTCTGGGATATTTTATCAATGGCGAGAATTAATGTTTACCTTTTTGCATTCATCTTGCTTTTGACTATTAAACAAGAGCTTTGTTCCGTTGAAGGCCGAACACTTGCTAAGTCCACCGTTGCGAAGGCTGAGGAAATCGGTGCTGATGGCTCTGTGCCGCTATTACCATCGGCTGAGCCACTCCAGCCACCGCCGAGCCACGGGGTTGATACCTTCAGGCCCACGGCACCTGGAAATAGCCCTGGTATTGGACATGCCGTACACAGTTAATGGAGAGGGACAATAACATGGTTTATGTGATTATAAATCAGTGTTATTTAAAAATAATATTTGGTCCCTTATTGAACATAATTAAGATTGTGCTGATGTTGTTACTGTTGTTGTTTTTTTCTGAATATTGTGATCATCTATGCATATCTCTATGTACTGTTTCATCATATTCAGTTTTTTCTTCATTTTCAGTTTTCTTGAAAGTGTGATTTTGTTATTGCAATAATATTTAGTTTTTTTTTTTGCTAAAGTAATATATAGTTAAAAGCAGTGTTTTTAATATACCCACATTTATCTCGTATATTTTCAACTTTAAACCTAAACTATTAATCGAGACATTTTCTATTATTGCAATCATGACTGAATCAAACGTAACTAAACATAACTTAACCGCTGCAAGGTTCTGCTACGCAAGTGATGATGTCACCTTTGTGAGTTCTTTGAGTAGGGGATTTCAGTTTTATCTCCTCTCGAAAGTTGATCAGAAAACTAAAAATGTGCGCAAAGTTTAGTTACTTGTTTATCTTCAAAGTTGACCGTTACGTAGTAAAAGAAATCTCTAAAATTGTTTTGTAGGGTTTCATTCCTACTCCCTCCGTTTCATATTATTTATCGTTGTAGGGAAAAAATTTTGTTTTAAAATAAGTGTCGTTTTAGAATTTTAATGCAAAATTCATTAATAAAATTTATAGGTAATTGTATTTTTATTTTTCTATTGGTTGAAATATGATTAGGTGTATAGGTAATTGTATTTTTATTTTAGAAATATATAAAATCATATGTTTTCTTAATATGTGTGAATAAACCTAGAACGACAAGTAATATGAAACGGAGGGAGTATAAAATAATTCCCACATTGTAGAACACCATGTCTCGAAAATTACAATTTACCTTTCTGTAAAATTAAATACGTTTATAAAATATGAAAATGATAATGTACGTTTCATATATACACACTTAAGACACATAAATTTACACATAAATAAATGTTAATAAGAACAAGCTGAAGGATGTGCTTATGGATACCGTACTATAAAATCTAAAAGAATGGATGAACCTACGTATGATAATGAGAAAATATGTTTTTTTTTGACAAAATAATGAGAAAATATGTTTTCTTATAAACTTTCACGTTTATTTTATTCTAAAAACAAATAATTATGTTTTAGTAAAGTCCAAATGTACAATTTATCTTTTTAATGTTCATGTTTTAATTCCGATACTCTTCTTTTTTGAGAAATTCCTTTAGATAGCATTTTTTAGTTTGGTTTTCACAAAAATAGTTCTTAAGGAATAAAATGACCAAAATATTTTTTTTAGAAGCTAAAAAATTTATTTATATCCCTAGGGTTAACTAATTTAGAATTTAGGGTTTAGAGTTAAGGGGTGGGTTTGGGGATAGAGTTTCAACTTTCAAAAATAAAATAAAAAAAATTAAAATTTTCAAAAAAAAAGAAAAATGTTATTTTAGTCATTTTATTTTTTAGTATTATTTTTATGACAAAAACTTTAAAAAATTATTTAAAAGAATTGCCATCTTTTTTTACCAACTTATTCCGAATCTCTAGCTATTAGATCCTTTTTCAGTGAAACCAACAAAAATTGGTATTTTCAGTACCTTGGGAATATACACTACATATCCTACAGTACTCACCATGAAAGTTCAATCCTGGCCTTGTTTTCTTTATTATAAAAAGGCTCAACTTGAGCTTGAAATGTTTTGCAAGTTATATATATATATACTCCCTCTGTTTCAATATAAGTGAGTTTTAAGGTTTTTGCACATGAATTAAGAAAATACAAAATTCTATACAATTTATCTTGATTGCATAAAAATATTATTAAATGAAACTAATTCAACCAAAAAAAAAGACATAGTATTTTGTAATTGGTCACAAAATTCAAATGATATTAAATTCTATCTAGAATAATGAAAACATTAAATAATTTGAAACAAAAAAAATTCTTTAAACATCACTTAATATAATACGGAGAGAGTATGATATTTTCTATAATATTCTTTTTAGCATAATTTTTAATCACAAAATAGCATATAAAAAGCCAAAAAATAATATTTATTAAAGAATTATGTCCCATTAACAAATAATACATTTAATTATAACATTTTTTTATCAAAAGGTATTATTTAAAAATAGAATATATATTTATGTGAAATTAGTTGGAATGAAAAACACAAAATAAACTATATATTTAACTATATAACCAAAAATAATGTGTAACTATTATTATTACATTATATACTTTATTATCCCTACTATCCATTCAATGAGAGATAAACACCTTCGTCGATTACCAACCACCACCACCGCTTCCTCCATAACAACCACAATTGTCAGCTCTGTGAACCACCACCTCTTTAACCACCACCTCTTCCTCCGTAATCACCATCAGCTCTTTCATAATCACATCCATCACTATAGCCACCATCCTCGTAGCCACCACGACCATCACTAAATTCATAATCTCCGCTGAATATTTAGTTTTCTCACCCACGATTTCTCCATAACTAGCATCACGGTCTATACTATTTTATAATTTTAAACATACATAATACAATACTTTTAACCCATTTGATAATTTCGTTAGTACTATACCATTATATATGTTCTATTATATTTATATTCTCATTTGCATTCTCTTTTAGGGATGAAAGAATTATATTCACAAGAGTGACTTATTGTTTTGTTTTCATTTTTTAATATTCTGTTTGATATATATGATTACTGGAACCAGCCTTAGATTTCAAGCATATAAACACAATCTATTTCCTAATATATCATTATATTGAAAATATCATTAATATGTACTATATCATTTATTTATTCTATTCTAATTATATTTCTTATAGACTTTTTCCCCATAATATCATCTCTTTCTCCAAAACCACATTCATTACATCGGCTACCACCACAGGTCCACAACCATAATAACTTTTGGTATATAAGACCACCGTTTTTTTGTATTATGTTCCTAGTACTATGTTCCATTCTATTTATACTTGTTAGAGACTTTTTATATAACATCATTTCTATTTTTTAAACCGCATTCATTACTTCGGCCAGCATCACGACCACACCAACATACAGTGGGGTTAGGGTTTTATAAGGCTTAGAGTTTAATGAAATGGAAATTGAAATCTTAACCCCTCACCCTAAACCCTAACCACTAAAATCTAAACCCTCAATGCTAAATATTTAATCTTATACTGTTTTTTTTTTGTTTTTTTGTGATATTTTGAAACAAAAAAAACTTATTTTAGCAGTGCTATCATAAGATATTTTTCTATTTTATACGTAGTTCTAAAAAGCTAACCGTACAAAAAGAAACCAAATATCCTGGGATTTATTAACTTGGTCTCGCGTTATATTGAACCAAAAAGTGTTAAGTTCAATGATAAATAAACATAAGATAGACAAATAAAGTGATTCAGATGGTGAGTGAGATTCGAATAGTGATTAAAAGGTTCCCTCTCTAGCAGCTATAAATATTTTGTAGGCTGCAACAACTAGTGGGATTATCAATTAAACCATGTGAGTACTACTCTTTTGTTCAATATTTGGCAATAGTATAGTAGTCTTAACTAATATTTAGACATAATTATGTCGGGTTACAAAAGAGAAATAATTATGTCAATAACATAAGTGTTCGTATCGTATTTTTTATTTATTTATACATTTTTAACTAACTATATAGTCCCAAGTCACAACTACATAGTAACTATGTCTTCATTGCTGAAAATAAAAAGATCTCACATACTTCAAGATTATGTCTGAGTTGTTTTATCATTACTGCCAAGAACCCATAGCTATCCAAAGAGAAGAAAACAAATTTACCTTTTAGTTGCAACAATTTTGATATCTGAATGTTATCATACATCGACTTGAGCCTAAACGATTTAAACCAAGGCATCTTCAACATCAAAGGCACACCACAGTTTTATGATTACTGAAGAAAAAAGAATGTCACAATTCATATTCAAATATCATAATCCAATCTGCACTACACGCAACTCACTTTAAAAAGTGGGTCAAACATATTCCACAATACACACTCTAATATTAAATTATGAAATTCTACTTTGTACTTAATTTCTTTTGATTAAAAAATCAACGGTGGTAGATGCACGACAGCCTAGAAAATCAACTTAATTCTTATTTATATGAGTTTGTTTGGTGGCGCCTGAGCTTGTTTAACGCCAATCATCCTCATGGCCTCCTCTTAATTTCGAGTAGCCAACTTATTATTTTCACTCTTTATTCTTGCAATAATATATATATATATATAGAGAGAGAGAGAGAGAGAGAGAGAGAGAGAGAGAGAGAGAGAGAGAGATTTTGTTTAAATTATTGAGTTAAACGTTGAATTAAGAATTTGAGGTTTACAGAAAATAAGTGGGTCCATTCAAGAGGCTTCCGAAAAGGCAGGAGGCCAAAAGAATAATGTTTAGATTCCACTGCACACTTGAGCTCCTAGGATATATGCAGTGTAACTAAAGAAGGTGCACGGTTGGAAACTTTAATGAAAATTTCACACACATCACATTTCAGTGAGTAAGAGTGTTTATTGTATTGCATCTGGAAGATGTTTATAAGATGACTTCATATACAAGTTTTTTTTCTAACACGCATCACATTTCGATGATTAAGAGTGTTTATTATATTGCATCTGGAAGATAATTACAAGATGACTTCATATGCAAGTTTATTGGGATGTAAATTTTGTCCCATAAACTCAAGTCTAGTAAGACATAGAGGTCCATAAACGAAGTAAAAAGGCTGAAATGAAAAGTACATAGATTACTCTAGAATCTGTTTCAACATAGATTGTCAATCGCTTTTAGCAGCACTCACCTCGGAAGCTCCTCCGGCTGACCACAACGGGATCAAACAGAACATCGATCATTTATCTCTACCTTTCAGCTTTATTTCTTATAAATTTCTGCCTACACTCTTAAAATCTGTAGCGAACAGACTTGATAAATCTGCACTTTGTAATACTACCTCTTCTCATCCCTAGTTTGGGGACTGAATTTTAAATATATGTTCAGTGTTCAAAAAAAAAGGAAAGTACATGAGATTAAGCAGAAATTTTAGATTCACAGGGAATAAAACACACATTCAAACCAACAAAATCAAATCAACACTCTTAGATTAAAGTTTGTTTCCAAAGTTGACTAAAGACTTAATAAAGCATTTTGACTTATAACAGATGAATGACTCCACCGAATTAGCTATCAATATCACAATTTAATGTGATTAACTTCCAATCTTCCGGCTTTGCCCTGAATTTTACTTTTACACATTCAAGTCGTACTCTAAAGCTTCTAGAGCTAGGAGTGTCTTTTACAGATGAATGACTTAATATCATTTATGTTGTATTGTCTCATTGTAATGCTTCTAGAGCTAGGAGTGTCTTTTCTTCAAAGTGTAATCCAAATTTTTAAGTATTAATGAAAGTGGTGTTTCAGAAAAAAGTATGTCTTCCTAAGCAAATGCCAATACATGTCAAATTAACAGAGTAAATGAAGACGTTAAATATGGTTTCAAACTATGAAAACAGAATGAAGATAGAAAACAAGGGCATCAGATCCTCTCATTTCTGTACTAAATGTCAGCTAATTTCTTTTCTATTGATTCCTGTAAAAGAAGTTCATTTTGTATAGTTCAGTTATTCTCTCTTGATTTAATGATTGCTTATCTCTAAGCATACAAACGTTTTTGGAAAAAAAAAACTGGTTTTTGTATAGTTTTATATAGGATATATGGCTTTGTTCACTTACTCAGAGATGATATGGAACTAAGATTTTCATAGATGCTGATAATTTTCTAACTTGTGGCTATTACTTACCTACATTTGAATGGTTGAAAGACTGATTTATATTTAGAAAGGAAAAAAGACTATGATTAATTTAGAAGTTTTTCCACATAAAATGTATGGAAAACTTCTAAGTACCACATAATTGAGAAACAAATTTATTTTTTTCGCATGGGAACCATGCATTTGATATTGTTGCCGAAACATGTCTTCTCTGGTGAAATTAGAGATGTCAAAATGGATTAAAATAATAGATTAATCCAATCTAATCCAATTTCTAAATTAATTTTACTAAATTGAATTTTATTTATTTTCATATATTTAAATTAATTTAATAAACTAAATATAACCTAAATTTCTAATATATATATATATATATATATTATATGTAGGTTGGTTTAATAAATCAAATATAATCATATTTTGTTAATATCATAAAATCAAGTTTTCTACTAAAAGCATAAATCGATTTTATCGCAAAAGCACAAAATCAAGGTTTTCACTAAAATGGTAAAATCATGTTTTCCATCCAAAACATACAATTTTATTTTCTTATCAACCCCCCCCCCCCTTCCCCCTCCCCACCCAGTCGTGTTTTTTTGAAAACCCGCAATATCATGTTTTCTGCTAAAATAGCAAAATCGTATTTTTCTGCAAAATAGTAAAGTCAAGTTTTTCCGCCAAAACTAAAAAATGAGTTTTGCTGTCAAAACCAAAAAACAGAGTTTTTTTATCAAAACCGCAAAATCATGTTTTTATCAAAACAAAAAAGTTTTGTTTTCTTGTCAAAACCGCAAAATTAAGTTTTTGGCTAAAATTGCAGATTATAATTTCCTGCTAAAATCACAAAATTGTATTTTCGTGCCAAAGCTGCAAAATTATATTCTCCTCCTAAAACCACAAAATCGTGTTTTTCACAAAAACTGCAGATGTGTGTTTCTCCACCCAATACCGTAAAATTGAGTTTTCCTGTCAAACAACAAAATCATGTTTTTCACCAAACCACAAAATCGTGTTTTCCTGTCAAAACTGTAAAATTATATTTTCTCGACAAAACTATAAAATCAAAATTTCTTGAAAACTGAAAAATTGTGTTTTCTGCCAAACTGATAAATTGAGTTTCTCAGTAAAATTGTTTTTTCCGCTAAATAGCAAAAAAAAAAATATTTTCCATCCAAATTATAAAACTGTGTTTCCCAGAGTCCAAACAATATTTTTATGTTCAGCCTCAATTTTTTTTTTTACTTAATAACCGTTTAAGTTATAAAATTAGTATTCATGGGTTAAACAATCATTAACTCATTGACTTAAATGACTTATGAATTGACTCAATCCAATTGTCAAATGGGTTGCATTAATATTTACTTTTATTTGATGTAAAACTTCCCCCAATGGGACATCTTTCACAATTTGCTGAAAAGGAAATAATATGATAAAAAGAAGACATGATGAAAGGGGAAACAGACATAAAATGGACAAATTTGTCAATCCAGTTGTTAGGCCTGGAAGTACTTGAACCATGAGTATATGAACGATTCAGATGTGAAGCGAGTGGGGGATTGGAGACGAGCAGGATGAGGCAGAGTGCGGTCCAACCTGCCCATCTCACAAAACTTAGCACACAATATCACTTTAGTTTCCTTTGAAAGAGAATTATGCAACTGAGAATTCCAAATGGACTGGAACCAGAGAACACGCGGTGGATGTGGATGAAGGAATCCCAAGTCTTTGATGAGGAGAACTGAACTGACCCGGGAGGAAGTAAAGATTATTCCGCCAAAGATAACAATCCTGAGAAGAGGCACCTAGCATTGGAAATGATGGTGGAAGCGATGCAAACATATTTACACGGTTGTTAGCCTTGTTTTACACAAATGAACAAAACAACTGAAATTGATTGTTATGTTGCCCGTCATAATATTAAAGAAGGCCTAATTTCTACCGTTCTTGTTTGAACTCACATACAGCTTGATGAGATTTTCACAGGAGTTCAAGCTCTTAATTTGATACTTTTTAGTCCAAATTGGCCAACATGAGGAAACGTGCTCGGATCATTTCGTGACATAAATTAGTAGAATATATATAAAATGAAAGTCAGATGTTTATATATAAATCTTTGTGTATATACATATATGTGTATATATGTACAGATTAGGAACATTTAATTTAGTCCAGACGATATGGCTAACACTTCCTATTATCGGAAGACAGTGTGGTATACAGTTTATTCTATAACTCTAGGTGTAACTGGTTTTTCCATTATCATCTACAAACGGAACTTTTATGGTTGGTAACGATGGTTAGTATTTTATAATAATCACAAAAAAACACTACAAATAGTTTTAAACCATTTCAAACCTTATTAAATTAAAAATTGATTTCCGCTAGCACTTGTGAATGCGGATGGTTGCGGTTAATAAATATTTTTTTTTTAAAATATGTATTTTAAAATTTAAAATTTAAATTTAAAAATTTAGATATTATAAATAATATATATATATATATATATATTTAAATTCACTAACAATATCATTTTTATTTTATAAAAACTTTAAACCAAAACTATTCACTATAATTTTTAAAAATTAATGTATAACATATATCAAAATATATACTTATATAAATGAAATAAAGTATTCTTTTAAAATTTCAAACAGAAAATTTTAAAATAATTTTAATTGAAATTATAACTTTCATTTTAAAAAGGTAAAAAATAAAGTAATATTTTTATTAATTAGATTATATTAATAATTATTATATTAGTATATTTTGATATTTTATTATTAAACCGTTGCAATATCTAATAATCAATAAGTCACAAGTATCTCCGAAACGCAATATTTTCTAATTGTGGTGTCACTCATATGAATTACTTAATAACGTTAAAAACGGTAATCACTCACATCCACAAACTTATGCAACCGCAATCGCAACTACAATGTTTCAACCAGCCAGACCCTAAGAATATTTTTCCAAAAACCAACAAATATCAACTAATAGGACGTATAAAAAAAAAATTGATATCAGTATATACATTATATACTTTACAAATTAATAATCCTAGAATGTGATATTTTGTTAATTTATAGAGTTTTAACTTACAAAACATGTTTAGTTATATATTTTGACATATATTTTTATATAAAAATAATGAAATAATTGATTTTACGGTACACATATTAATCAAGTGTTAAATTTATAAACTTTATTTTATTCTAATTCAATTATTTATTGTGTATAAAAATGTACTGCAAATGTAAATATAGATATATTTTTTGGTGTGATGACTAGATAACATCAAATATTTTGAACTGCTTAAAATTTAAAAAATGGATTTAATTGTAAATAAAAATGAAAAATGCAATGTTTTGTTTATGTTTATATAATTTTTCTATATTAATTATTAATTAATATTTATATTTATATTATGATCATATGTTTCCAAAATCAATCATATAATTTAATAATTAATTTCGGAGTTTTTGCTGTCAACAAATTTAATAGATATCAACTCATATCATTGATAAACTAGTCATTGTAATCTTGACTTTTTCTAATTGTTAGAAGTTTGTAAAACTTTATTTTTTTAAGTTGTTTATTGGCATTTTAGACAATATTATCTTAACAAATCAATAAATTAAAATAATAATTTTACATATTTTGATTAATAATTTGAAGTCAGATTTGAACATTCTTACAGAATTATGACCTCAAATTATATTTTACTGTAACAGTAGATAGATGGTTCTGATTGAATGCAAGCTTCTGGAGAGCAAAATCAGTTAATCGATTTATATGTCATTTTCCTTTCAATATGTTAACATAAGAAATGCTTTCATAATGTAATTATTATAACGTAAATTTGATGTTAATATATATCTTAATATTATATTTATATAATTAACCTTTATGTGTGTTATTATATTCATGTTTGCTTAGGAAAGGAAGAAGAAATTCTAATTTTACCACAAATTTAAAACTATTTTTTAAATTTACTCTTAAAGAATAATATTTTTGCAAATACCTTAAATTTGTGATAAAAGACTAAATTATTTATAAATGTTTAAAAAAAAATAGTAGTTTATAAATCCAACTCCACCGTTTAAATACTAAACTTTAAACAATAATCACTAAACCCAAATATTAAAGTATTTATGATTGAATGTATTTTTAAAAAATATATCCAAATTATAGTAGTTTAAGAAATTTCTCAGAAAACAAATAATCATTTTCTTTCACACATGCAAATACTTTTAATTATTTTGTCTTTATTACTTTATTTGATTTCATTTGATTTTATAATGAAATTAGAAAAATTAAGATAATTACTTATAACAACACCAATACTTTATATAATAGAAAATTATTGTTTTATACATCGTACATGTTTTTATATGTTCTTTGTTACTTTAAATATTTTAATTTTTTTACCATTTTATTTTGGTATAAAATGCACTTTAGATTATTTATTTTTTTTGTCATCAAAATACAATAGACTCTTTTACTACTCTACAAAACAAATAGACAATTTTGTGTCCATATAAACAACAAAAGATACTTGTTGCCGAGCACTGCGTGTAAAATCGTCCGCCTTTATATTCTGCATTCGTGGTACATATATGATGTCTGAGTGACTAAAACCCTCCTTCAACAGACGAATATCCTCTAAATATGTTGCAAAAGTCAGTCATTCTTCTCGTTCTGAAACCATCTTCACCACCTGAAAACAATCGGTAGCAAACGTCACATGATATTGTCTTAGGTTCCTCATACTTTTCATAGCTCATATCAGAGTCTCTACTTCCGAGTGAAGCGGTGTCAGGCTGACTCTCGTATTCCTTGCACCCATTAACCCTTTAAAACCCTCTAGCGTATTTTACCATCTTTGTCCTGAATAATGATCATGATCTTTCCATGATCCATCTGAGAAACACTATCTCTCTGGAAGTTGAGATAAGGTGGGTGTCTCTATCGCTCCTAATTGGTTCCTTTGTTGTAACTCCGCTTGCGCCTCATACCATGAATTTGATTCCAAAACTATTGTTTTAAAGTATCCTGAAAATTAATGTCTATATTACTAAAAACTTTATTATTCTGAACTTTATTATACCTATGTAAACGTATTTTATATATTACTGTTTTATTTTTATTTTCATTTTACTATAATAGCTACCATTTTAAGTTGTCAAATGGTAATATTTTTTATGATGAGTTATATATGTAATACTAATTTCTTTTTATTTTAAATATTTTATGAAATATTACTATTTTAAAAATAATAAATTAAAATGAGAATTATCATATTTTGATTAGTATTACTATTTTGCTTTTATTTCAAATTTTAATATAGTATGTACTATTTGTTAAGTAAGCTGTCAAATCATATTTATTTTGTTAATTTTAACTTATGTAATTATAGTTTTTGATTTATTTTAAACGATACTTTTTGGAAACATTTACATTTAAATTACAAAATTAAGAAGATGAATTGTCATATTTTATAAAATTTCCCTTTTGTGTTAAAATGAAGTTTGGAAACCTTGATATTTTTTAAACTGGTGATTTTTTATTTATTATAATATTTTATTAGATAATAATTTTTATTTTATTTAATATAATATACTTTGAAAATAATAATATTTTTTAGATGAATCAATTAGTAAGATAAATTATTATATTTTGATTGGTTGTTCTAAGTCATATGTAGATATCTCAATAGTTTATAGCCCCAGTTTTTATATGCTATAGACTAGAAATTCTCAAAACATGCTATACAATTTGGATTTAAAAATTAAAGAATATAAGAAACGCTAATCGTCAAAAAAAAAAAAGGGAGTCTAATATAGCAAAGAATGAAAAAGAGAATATTACAGGGTGGCAAACCTAACATGCAAATGTTTACAACTTTCCATGAATATAGAACACTTTATTGCGGCGGGGCTTGCGAACATTAATATTAGCCATCAATTAATATCATAAATCAAATAATATCAATAACAAATACTCCCTCCGTTTCATATTAGTTGTCGTTCTAGGTTTATGCACACAGATTAAGGAAACATTTAATTTTACATATTTTCAAAATAAAAACACTATTACCAATACACCTAACCATATATCAACCAATAGAAAAATATAATAGATAATATTACCAATAAATTTTGCATTGAAAACCGAAAACGACACTTATTTTGAAACAAAAATTCTACTCCAAAACGACAACTAATTTGAAACGGAGGGAGTATATAGTAGGCATAAGACTTTTATCCTAGATCTGGATTCGATCTGAACCGATCCGAATCCGTTTTGAAAAATATTCGATCCGTTAAAACCGAATCTGAATCCGGATATCTTAATTTTTTGGTCTAGATATCCGGATTCGTAAATTTTATTGATAATTTTTTCAAAAATAGTAATATATATATAAACTAATTTTATTTGTTATATTTTCATTTTTATAATATTGTATAAGTATAAATTTTGTAATAATATACTTATATATAATAAAAAATCTTATATTACTTTTATTTTTAAACTAATATTTATATTTATATATATTTTAATATTAGTTTTATTTATTTTAAGGATCATAGTCTGGATCTGGGTATCCGCCGGATATTACAATTTTTAGAAAAATATCTGACATCCGGATATCCGAGAATCTCGATCTAAATAAAGATAGTAAAATTATAGATTTGCCGGATAAAGATCCGGATATCTTAAAATACTCCAGATATCTGATCTATTCCATGCTTAATATATAGAGTGTGCATCTCAAAACATCACCAACATTTTTTCTTGCAAAACCACCATTCATTTTCAGTTTTCACATGTTTCTCTGTCTCTTCCTTCCTTTAAACAACATATTTCATTTAGTACTATATTCTTACATAAGGTTACGGTTCCATTTGTGTTACAAAAAAAAATAAAAAAAAATACGGTTCCATTTTGACCACAAAAAAAAAAGTTACGGTTCCACTTTCCACATATGCAACTGGTAATTTTGATCTGATCATTTTAAAAGAAAGAGTACAAAATCACTGGTATGATGAGCACATGTAACAAGAAGAGAACTAGATTAATCTGGTATGGTCTGAAACTTATTGAATTTTTTTTTTCTGAAAAAACTATTTCAGACGTCAATTAGTGACTAGCTAGTTTAAGCTTCTATCTCATCAACTTTCAATTACAAAGTCTTAACCCTACAATTATAAGCTCTAATTATCATTTTTCATTTTTCAATATCCCAAAGGAGATTTCAGTCAAAAGAAAATATATCGGAAAGGAGAGAGTGTAATAGCCAATAAACGACAAAAAAAACTCGTGAGAAATATTTTTTTCTTGCAGAAAAAAAAAGTTGGTATGATATTTTCCTTATGGTACTAGTTATGTGATGCTATATTATATATAATCAGCGCTCTCTTTTTAATGGATGCTGAGCTTAATACTATTTGGAGTATTGGAAGTATTATCTCTCTTATTAAAATAGAAACATACAACATTTTTCTGTGTGATTTTTTCCAAATTGAAATGTATCTTCAAATCTATCTCACTAAAACATAATCATATTACAGAACTAACATTTTGTTCATATTTTATTTACAAAATATTTCATTAGTACTCTTTAAATTTTTTAATTATTCATTAAAGATATTAATAACAAATTATTTTTAATAATAAATTTCAAATTTTACCTTTAGATATATCAAAATATGTTCAGAAAATATAACAAAAACTTACCCCAAAATATCAAAAAGAAATAATTAAATAAAGCACTAATTATTTAATAACTATTAATATAATACTATTATAAATTATATTAATATAACTAAGATTTTGTTAAAAAGGAAAAATCAAATTATATGCTACTTTTTATAAATTGATAATTATATTCTGTTTATATTAAAATAAAAGTACTATATAAAATTAATATATAATATATATTAAGTTAGTAGGTTAACCTATTTTATTTTCAAAAAAGAATCATTTAAACAGATAAACAAAAATCATCCACCGTTAAACGGGTTAAAGTTCGTAAACCATATAATATTTTATAAAAAATAAAATTATTAATATATATTTAACTTCTATATTTACAACTATATATTATCTCATTTTTATTGGTTTTTCTAATTCATAATTATATATCAAAAGTTGATCTAAGAAATTTATTGAATTACCAACTGTACTTTTTGGATTATCAAAAGGTTTAGATCAAATTCAATAAATTTCTTAGATCAACAACTATAACATATAATATTAATGTCGTCTAATTCTGGTATTACCAACTGTTGGCATTGGTATAAAATCAGTCTATACTTCAGTCTAATTGACCATTTTTCATAGAATTTTTTCACTTGTTCTTGATTATACTAAAAAGTTGATGCAATTTTTTCTCCTCTATCTACTGAAACTTATATTTTAATTTTGTATTAAAAAAATTTGTATTTTTTTGTTATTGTTGCACAAATTCTTCTGTGCGAAGATGATAGTTTGAATTCACGTCGACTAAATAATTAAGAACAATATGATATGTAGATAAAAAAGCATATTATATAAAATAAGATAGGAATGGACCTAATGGTACTAGAATACAATGTTTATGTGTATATAAGCAGAGCTGGACATGAGATTTATCAAGTTAGAAGCCACAAAAAATTTGGCTCTTTATTTTTTTATAAATTAATATTTACTTAAAAAGTTAATATTGACATTAAAGAAAATAAAAAGATTGAATATGTTCATCTATCTATATTATTAAAATAGAAATACAAATATAGATTCATCCTAAAAGTTACTACTTACTTACATTTCAATACCAATGAAGTAATAACTACTCCTAACTTTGGGTGGGTTAGTGGCACACTGATTCATGAAGATTTTAGAGATTTGAAAAGTTGATAAATTTTTAAAGAATTGGAAAGTTTCCATGGACTTTAACAAATATGTGCATCCATATTTATAGACCCTATACAACTTTTATAGATTGTAATAGATTTTTATAGTTTCACGTTAATTTTTGTTACTGTTTATATAAAATAATTCTATAAGAATATTAGACGTTAACAGTAAGGTATATCAATAAAACGATTTATATGGTATTAGCTTTTTGAAAGACATGTTACATGTATATGAAAATCTGGGTTTTGTCATTGTAGATATGATATAGTGTCATTGTTCAATCTATTTTCTTATATATCTATGTTTTTTTATTTTCATTTTCATTTGCATAATAGATTTCTGTTTTTATTCATAATACAAATATGCTTAATATTGTAACATATTTATTTGAAAATTAATTTTTAAATTAATTTTTTATCCAAACTTTGAGAATATAAATCTAGTATTTTGAAAGTAATGATTGATGAGTAAAAATGTAAAGAATCATTGTTTCAATAACACAAGAGTAGTAAAATTGAAAAATCTAGAAATACTCAATTTTTGAATAACAAAAGATTCTAAAAAATAAATTACAAAATTATTACATCAATAACTAAGGATTTAAAGAGAATAAAAAATCATCACACTAATAACAAAAGATTTGACTAAGACATTTAGAATCACTAAACCAATAACAAAAGATTTAATATTGACATATTTTAAAAATAATATGTCAATACTAATAATAATTTTGATTACAAGAATGATAATATTTAAACTAAAATATAAAATTTCGGGTTTTTGGACCGGCCATAGTCCAAACGGATTTATTCCTAAAATATTCAAAGTTCAAATGGGTTTAGCCCAAATGTCTAATTTTTAGGCTTATAAAATTAAAACTAAACCCGGTAATTTCTAAGGCTGGACGAGTTTGGACTACGGACTTCGGCCCTAACTAACATGTCTAAGTTCTCTCATGAATTTAATAGTATGATTAATGAAAAAAATTGAAAAAATGATACTTGCCTCCTCAATCTCAGGTTGATAGCTAAAGTATATATATTCTTTAAACCATTTGAACCAACCAAATTTAGAAGCAACTGGCCCCTATAAATATTTTAACCTTATTGGTCCAGAAGATAATGCTTGACCAGCTTGGTATCAGTCCCGGCTCTGTATATGTCTTGGTTTAGAATCATTAATTAGTTGAGAGTATGGTCAATATAGTCTATCAGTTTGTCCTTAGCACTAATTAATCATACATCATAACTCTAACCATGTACGGTAAGCAGATAATTTGCTTAACTCCTATATATATATGTATATATATATATAAGCATCAAATACTATGCGTAAACCTTCATCCAGATTCACACATCGAATAACTAAGAACAATATGTCATTCAAATAAAATCGTTCACTAGTTATTGTTTCCAATAAATCAGACATTAGATAGTAATAGTACGAGAATATAATATTTTGGTATATATATAATATAGGTCGTCGATTGCAAAGTTACAACCATGGGGTCTTGCATGCTCCAAGAACAGTAAAGTTACGGTCGTTTTCTATCAATAACTTAGAAATATCGGAATCAATCGCCTAAGTCCAATTTGTCTTTAAATAGCCACATTTTCAACCTCAAAGCTATAATCATTATAATTATTTTCATATTACTTCTCGCGTTTAAACCCTTTTAAACCTAAGTAAGCATAGTATATATTTTTATTTATATTTTGGATATGGCAAAGACCCTTCGTGTGATTTACCTTTTCCTTGGTATCCTCCTTTTCTGCGAATTAATCGACGAGGCGCAGGGTAGTCGTTTGAGGTGTCATCATCCACCAGATTATTCATGCAAGAAACGCTCAAGTCATCATCATCATCATCACCACCATCATCATAATCATCATCACAAGGAGGATCTGCAACGACGCATGAAGACGAGGAGGAGCAAGGATCTTTACGGTGTTAATGCTTTCCGGCCCACCGCGCCAGGGCACAGTCCCGGTGTTGGCCACTCGATCAAGACTTGAGAAGTTTGAAGTTTTTTTTTCTTTTTTTGTAACTAGAGAAGTTTGAAGTTCTTAATCTTGATTTATAGTAATCTATGTATCTACTTGCTCTTTGTCATTTTTTAAAATAAATAGATTGTGGTATTTAGTCTCAGATCTTTGCCGTTTCTAAATTTTATATTTTCGATCAGTACTGTTATATTTCTCGCGCATGGTTATGTTATTTACAAGAGGTTATTTCATACAGCCAAACAGAATTACAAAAATAAAAAATCCAATCTCTATATTCTCGGGTTTATGTATAAATATATAGAAGAGAAATATTCCTAAAAAAAATTATTACAAAAATAGTCTCAAAAAAGATGATCAAAATATTTTATTAAAAAGATAAATAAATATTTATATCTCTATGGTTAAATAATCTAGATTTAGGGTTTAGAGTTAAAGAGTTGGATTTAAAGATTAGGGTTTCAAATTTAAAAAAAAAAACTAAAATTTTGAAAACAAAAAAAAAAACTATTTTGAGTTTTTTTAATGATATTTTTGTGATAAAAACTTAAAAATAATTTATTTAAGAGAATTGCTCTGTATAGAATCATCGAATGGTTTAAGAGCAATAAAAAATGGTAAATGTAAAGAGGATTCACAGCTACATTAACTTTATGTCTATCCGATACTTTTACACGACTAAACATTTTCAAATGTTAATCAACAAAATATTAATGATTTATAAATTTCGTGTAGCTACAAGATATTTTTCTGACGTGCACAAATAGTGTTGGAGTTAGGCACTTAACTAAATGTTAGTACGTACGTCAATTTCATTTAGCTAACTGTGTTACAACTTTAAGATGAGTTAATCTTAGATATTTCATATGTCTGATCGTTTATTCCTTATTAAATAAGAAAATATCTTCCATACAGCAATCCCTCGTATTATGAATAAGGGTAAGAGATTAGGTATATTTCAATTTCTTGTAGTAAGATATGTACATCAAAAGTGAGGAATCAACATCAATAAAAAGAAAAAACTTAAAAAGTCTGAAATAACACAACTCAAAATGATTGATTGTGTGAAAATGTAATCTTCGATAGGATCCACAAAAGGAAGGGTGTGTATCAAAAGTATATAAATATCTAACTCGAGTTTAAAGAAATTATACATAGATATATCTCATATATATTCTTAAAGTTTCCTAGAGAGTTATACAGAAAAATTTATAGAGAATCTTAGAAGTGCACAGGTTAGGTTGCCACCGTTCACAACCGGTCCAAGTCGATGCACCAAGTCACCAATGGTGTAGTAATATATGATTTATTGCTCTCTATTTTTCTTAAACCCCGATTGTTTTTTAAAACGTAGACGATGTCCTATTTTAGAAAAAGAAAACTGAATTTTATAAAGGATCTAGAAAACTCTTTTTCATTATTGACATATTGTTTAACGGAGTATCTCACCTTGTTATTATTGATATAATTCTGTTATGTAACTAAAATTTAAATATAAAAAAGCTATTCACAAAATGTCGTATGTATGTTTTCTTTTTTCGTATAAATATTAATATCTCATGATTTGCGGACAATTGCGACTAGTGGTGGAAAAGAAAACTCTTTCCTTTCGTAGATACTGAGAACAATTGCGATTAGTGCTATCTCTTCTTTAAAGTATACTAGAGTTTTTGATCCACGCACATGCGTGAATGTTTATTTTTCGTCGAGAAAAAAACATTAATTTAACTGTTGTATTTATGTTGTAGATTCATATATTATTTGATTTTGATATTGGTGTGTTTTGTTAAATGTGTTTAGTTTTCAAGTTTTATAATTTTTGAAATTGTATTTTTTGTGCTTTATGAAATTTTATTTTCATAAAATAAATAATAAAATAAAAATATTAGAGTAATAAATATACTTTTAGGTCTTATTAAATTAAATTAAATTATAAATATTTTAATTTAAAGTTGTATATAAATTTCAAATTTGATATTGAGATTTTTAAAACAAATACATGCTTAGACAGAAACATTTTAAAAATAAATATAGTTTTTTTGAAAATTTTACTTAGTAAGAATAGCTTGGAATATAATTTAAACTAGGTGTTGTGCCTACAAATGCGGGATTATTCATTTTATGAATATTTATTAGTTTATATTTTATTAATTCAAATGTTTTCGAAAAGTTTAAATCAAACATTAAATTATTTATATATGAAAAAGTTTTATTAAAATATATATGCGTATCACTGAGTCAAATTTTTTGAAACACTCACATATTAAAAATATTTGAAAATATATTTACTGTCAAATTTTTTAAAATACTCATATATTAAAAAATATTTAAAAATATTTTTATAAAAATATTTTTTAATCTTAATTTTTTTTATAATAGAAAATATTATTTCCAAATATAAAAAATATAAAAATTATCTTATCTAAAGTAATTCCACCAATATTTTGGAAATATTTAGGAGATCTCTTATGTTTTAAAATATTCATCATTTTGTCTTTGTCAGTTTGTTTCTTTGTATGTTTCCCGTAGGTATATAATTGAGTATTTCTTTAATATCAGTAAAACATAATACATGAACTTTTGGGGTGACACATATTAGTAAAATATACAATTATTAGAGAATATATTTTTTTAATTAAAAATTAATAAATTAAAGTAATAAATTGTATATGCTATGGATGAGCTTATATTAACAAATCTAAAATATATAACTTTTTAATACCAAAATATAAATATAATCTTTTCATGACTTATAAGAGAAGAATCTTTTTATATAATATTAGTAAGATAATATCAAATAGTTGTGTAAATGATAATTATCATATTTTTCTTAAAACGGTTTATTATCTAATATATATATATATAATAATATTAGAATTTTATAATAGAAAATAGTATTTCCAAATAACAACAAATATATATATATATATATATATATATATATATTATCTTATTTAAAAAAAATGATTTAAAACAAATAAATAATTCAACCAATGTTTTGGAAATGTTTAAAATACCTCTTATGTTTTAAAATACTCATAATTTTTTTTTGTAAGTTTGTTTTTTGTATGTTTCTCATATGACATATAATCGGGCATTTCTTTAGTACTGGAAAAAAATAAACATGAGATTTTGTGGTAACACATATTAACATAATTTACAATGTTCAGAAAACGTAATTCTTTTAAACTGAACACTAATAAATTAAAAATGGTAAATTATACATGTTATTATTGAGCTTATATTAACAAAATTAGAAAATATATAACCTTTTTAATAGCAAAATATAGATATAATTTTTTATGACACAAGAAAGAAGAAATTTTTATATAATATTAGTAAGATAATATCAAATATTTTTGAAGATGATATCAATCATATTAAAAAAACTGTTTATTATCTATATATAAATATTATTTCATAAAATAATTAAATTACTTAAAATCATGAAAAACCCTTTTTATATAATAATAATTAAGATAATATTAAATATTTGTGTATATAAAATATTGTAATTATCATGTTTCAAAAACTGATTATTATTAAAATATATAAATATTGTTAAAAATATTTATGAAAAGATTGATTTAGCTTAAAATCATGGAAAATGTGACAAATCAGCAAATTCAATTCTTAAATAAAAAGTGTTAAAAATATTTATGAAAAAATTGACTAAGCCTAAAATCATGGAGAATGTGACAAATCAGCAAATTCACTTCTTAAATAATAGTATAGATTGTTATATTTATAGCTATGTAACTATTAGTATCCCGAAATCTATGTTCATTGCGTTTATTAAGTTTAGATTATATAAAGATTTTTTTACAACTGATTTATCTAACAAACTTAGTTACAATTCAAATAAAAGCAATAGTATACTATTTTTTAATTCATCAAATCTAGAATTTAGTAAGCTAAAATCATGACATAGAATGTATCAAACGACGTCTTAAAAAAATACAATCATACAATTATTAAATTTGGTAGTTACCAAAAAATTGTAAATGATGGAAATCTAAGATTATATATGAATATTTAGGATGTAAAGCTATAAAAATAGAAAGTTGTTATTAAGACAATGACAAAAATAATAATATATGTTAAATATTGTATGATTATAATTAATGACTACTTTAAATAGGAAGTTATTATTAAGAAAGTGACAAAATTTATAAATAATTAGGTGAGTTAAAGGTTATTTCAAACATGTACTTTAATAAGATTGATGTATTATGTAAATGTGGTTAAAAAGTATATTTCTTGTTTGTTATCTTATTAATGAGATAACGTGAGGTTCCTATCCAAGGAATGGCATGGTAAATGAACTATATTCTAGATTGTACGTAGACTAGTTGGCTTATATTAGTTGACAACTATTAAGTATTTAACAAGTAGCACTAGGATAAGACCCGCGCTTTGCGCGGGGTGAGATTATTATAACAAAAAACATGATGCACTCTCCAATTTTGAAGATGGGTTGTAGGAATTGAGGACATAAACATGTTAAATGGGTAATACGACGTCGTAATTTTATGCTTGTAAAAAAGGTAATGTAGAAACATTGGTATAAAGTCTGAGACAATGAAAATATACTTGTGACTAAGCATTATAAATACGAAGTGGATCTGATTTAATTTACATGGATCAAGACTTGTGGACAAATAAATCGTGATGGTCTGTTGTTGTTAATACTTGTATAGGGCCTAAACTATTGATAACTTATACGAAAATTGATGGTTGGTGTTCCACAAAGACAGTGGATTTGTCGTTTTTCTTAAAAAGCAAAACCATCACGAAAAGGGGGTCAGGTTAGTTCTCATCGGGTGTTGAAAAAAAAAAGATATCATTGATACAATCTCCTAGATATAATCTTCGGAAGGTGTAACAGCTTTGGTCAAACAGGATTAGGGTTCGAAGTTGATGTTTCCAAAAGTACAATTGATGTAGGTTTAGTTCACTTATAGAACAATAATTAAGCAATCTTATTTTCAATCTTATCTACATTAATCTGATTTTTAATCGGTTTAAACGATAAGCGTTTTGAGTTATCTATCTATATTCGCTAACTTATCATGTGTGATTGTCTTCTTTTAACTTATTGATTGAGAACCTGAAATAGATAAGGGATAAGGCTTGGAGAATGTATCAACATCAATTAATATATTCGGACCATGTAACAGCCTAGATTGAAGGTTACACGCATGACCTCTGAAAGATATTCAGGTTCGAGAGTTGATACTTGAATCGAAACATCAATACATATTATTTTTGCTTTTCTCCGTGAAAATAAGGAAGCTAATAACTTCTTCTTTGACAGAAGAATATGGTCATATTTAGTCTGCATTCTACAATTTGGATTTGTGTATTCAGATAGATCAACCAAAGAAGTTTCTTTCCGGCCCAACCAGTTGCTTAATTCTTTTTTTAATTCTTTTTTTTTTTATATTCTGACTAAAAAAAATTTAAAAAGGAACCAATCGCGGGTCGCCACGTAACAGTGGGGCCCGCGAACAGTGCAAGAAACCCTCCAAAATTGGTTCTTAATTCAGAAATTTTGTAACCGGTTCTTGCACTGTTTACGGGCTCCACGTGTCAATGAGACTCGCGAACAGTGCAAAAAACCTACCTAAGGGCATCTTTAACCTAGAGACCTCTTTTGGGGTCTCTTATTTTATTTTTTTTGCTTTTTTTCTGTAATTAACTTTTATGTAAGGTTAACTAAATTGGCAAGCTAACTTCAACTAACTTTTATGTAAGGTTAGTTCTCTTGACTTTGAAGATATAGTATTAATATTGCACTATTAGAAGTTTAGATTGTTTAGGAGGTGAATAACTTAAGCATCGAATAAGATAATATAACTTATTGGTTGAAAATAAATCAAAAACATCAAAAGAAATGTAAAATATGAAAGCAACAAAATATAAGTAAACGACTCAAAACATAACGTAACAACTTAAAAGCTCGTCCATGATTTTTTTCTTCAGTTGGCATTGTTTAGAATCCTATTAAAAACTTAAGAAAAGACATGAGATGGATATACATAGCAAAACGTTAGTTATAGAGTCCAGATTTCAAATTGTATAACCTCATTCTGAATGATCGGATCTCTGGAACCTCATAATGCTCAAACAAAATTTTTGAAAATCCATCAATGGTAATCACTTTCTTGAATCCACCTGTAGATTAATGCAAAAAGCAATGTCATCCTACACAAAGGACAACATTTTCATCAGTTGAGTTCCAGGAATTATGTAAACTTGAGCAAACTTCTCCATATGCTACACTCTTAACGTGTACATACCTGTCAGTATAGTTAAAGAAAAAACTCTTAGCTCATATGAAAAATTGTAAAAATAAAATTGTTATTTATGGATTTTCAAAACTTACTCAATACTGATTAAAGAGAACTCGATTCTATGATTCTCTATTTCATATTCTTCAATCTCTCACCCTCTCACCAACGCTTCATACATATCTGGTCAATGGTTTAATTATTGAATCATGATATCATAGAACAGTATAAATGGTAACTTTAATGTAGAATAAAAGAAAAGTATACTAATCATACCAATAGAGAACATCGGATGAGCTAGGACACAGACGGATCAGCTTCACTCTAACTTTCCACATCGACTTGTACGGCTTCAAATCGGCAACAAAATCTAACCGGCCATGGTGCTCATAAAATTAAATCAAATGTAGGTGACTACAGAAGAGATGACAGTTTAGAAGCATTCCCTACAATGTATATATAGGGTAGAACTAATGAAAACGATTTCCTCGTTAGAGGTCTATGACAATAAATGTAAATATGTCTAATAGGCAGTCCACATTGACTGAATTGTTTTTTTTTTTTTTACCGATGATTTTGGTAACTAATAATTTACCATACAATATGAGCTGTTTGATTTGAAAAGAGAAATATCTATGACATTAAATGTAATTATGAGTAATTCGCTTGGCAATCAAGGATTCCATTCATAATATACGGGAAAATATGTCGTACGAATGCAATCATCTTTATGAGCAACTAATGATTGCATTGTGGCATGGGATTACCTTTAATTTTCCGTAATATGCTTACATAAATGCATAATTGACTACATGTTCTGTGTGGAGTTAAAGATAAAAGCATATATTATGCATTTTAAACTACATGTATTTTATTTCCCTAAATTACTATCGTTTCGAATTGATTTTTTTTGTAAATCAATGAATTGACTATATATTTTGTGTGGAGTTAAAGCTATAAGCATATATCATGCATTGTTAAACTACATATATTTTATTTCCCTCAATTACTTTCGATTTTAATTTCTTTTTTTTAACGGAAACTAATAATAATTCATATATATATATATATGTGTCTGTGTAGTTTATAATTATTTTTTTTTGGGTGCAAATGTTAAGTAGTTTATAATTTTGTATAGTTTGTGATTGTTCGGAGTTGACAAAAATTAAGTACCAACCAAGATAGTATTTTGAAATAGATAAATTACTATTTCAGTATATTTGGTCTTACTGTCTAAGTCTCAATAAAAATAATTGTTAGATTATTTGATTTTTAATATTCCATGGAGATCAGTTATGCATCTTCTGATCACGAACGTCTTCGTATCAAGCTATAAAAGAACAAATATATACTAAAGTTTGGTGTAGTTTATAAGTTTGTATAGTTTTATGATTGTTCGGACTTGACAAAAATTAAGTTACGCCAAGATAGTATTTTGAAATATTTTGATTATATTTTGATCATGAACGTCTTAGTATCAAGCTATAAAAACAAATATATAATAAAGTTGCTCTAAGGTTGTTAGTTTTTCGAATGTCTTATACCTAATATAGTGTAAAAATGTACAGATTTGAATATTGTTCATTTCATAGTTTTTTTATATCCCAAAAACAATATGTTCACATCATGGCTTTTTTTTTTGGTCAAACGTTCACACCATGGCTATGTTATATATGTTCGAGAAAACACTAATGCTGCTACCGGTAATGGAATGTAGGTCTTCAATCGTATGTGTGCCAGCTCATGCGAGTCATAATAATACTATGCGATATAAAGATTTATAAGAATCGCTGCACTTATGTTTTAAAGACAGTCCGCTGGTATTTTTTTGTAAATACATTAGGTGGGAGTGGGTACTTTTTTAAGGAGGCTGAGGAGCTCTCTCGTTGTGACACGTCACCCAGTGGCAGGCCGTAAATATAGTACAACTCAAAGGTTTCTCTTTTATTTTGCTTCCCTTTTAATAATAAGGGGATATATATATATATATATATATATATATTATATGTAAAAACAATATATGTGTAAACAGATAATGTTTATTGTTTATTTTGTGGTTACATTCTAATTGATTATAAGTGTTTCAAAAAGAATACTATAACCACAAGTAGATATGTCAATTAAGACCAAAACCATAGTTATAGTTTTAGCCCGCTCACCTCTAGAAATTACCGGGTTTGAGTTTAGTTTTATAAGCTCAAAAAATTAAATATTTTTTAGTTTATTTGGATTTTGGATATTTTTTTGTCTAAGTTTGTTGGGAAAATTATCAAAATTGACCTAAAACTTGATTTTAAATGTAAATTCAAACCCCTACTTGAATAAAATGCAAAAGTAACTCAAACCAAACAAAAAAAATAGTGTAAAATTGCCAAAAACTCCTTATGACCAAACAAAAAAAACAGTGTGTTTTTTACGAATTTAACCCAGTAAGTCGTATGCGTAATTTCTTAGATCTTCTGCGAGATGATTTTTTGGACGACTTCCTGGAATTCGTCTACTATAAACATTTTACTTTTGCAATTGACCGAATTGTGTCGAAAAGTTGACTGGTCAGAGACGACTTACATGTAAGTCGTCAATCCAACGACTTTCAGGTAAGTCGTCTAACATTATCTCAGAATGTTGACTCGGTTGAGACGACTTCCAGGTAAGTTGACTTAGGTTACTTTTGCAATTGATAATTTAAACTTAGATATTTAATTTTAAGTAGACGACTTCCAGGTAAGTCGACTTAGGTTACTTTTGCAATTGATAATTTAAACTTAGATATTTAATTTTAAGTAGACGACTTCCAGGAAGTCGTCTGTCGAAACTAAAGGTTTGACCAGATTCTCGTCTAAAAAATCCGGACGTCACTTTTTGTTCGACAGACGACTTATCTGGAAGTCGTCTACTTAAAATTAAATATCTAAGTTTAAATTGTCAATTGCAAAAGTAACCTAAGTCGACTTACCTGGAAGTCGTCTGGAATTCGTCTCAACCGAATCAAAATTCTGAGAAAGTGTTAGAACTTAGACGATTTACCTGGAAGTCGTCTCTGGCCAGTCAACTTTCCGACACAATTTGGTCAATTGCAAAAGTAACATGTTTATTCGAGACGACTTAGGTAACTTGCTTAGCTTCTCCAAACACACAGAAATTCACCCAAAAATCGATCCCTCTTTAATGACCAGTAATTATGAAGTTGAATGGATACATGAATATTTGAATGTTTAGATTCAAAAGATTGAGTTTTGGGTGAATATAGAGAGAAAGTGAAGAGAGATGTAGGTTTTTTGCATAAGAAATGATTTACAAAGAGTGAAAATCAAATTCTAGGTGCATTAAAAGCTTCAAATTGATTGTTCATGGTGGTTGATGTATTGATGACAATGGCAATATTGTAAATAAGAGATGAAGATGAGGATGATAAAGTAAAACAATCAAATTCGAAAAGAAAAAAAATGGCATTTTCGTAAATAATCCAGATTTTTAGGGTATAAATGGCACATGAAAGTTACAAAAAAAACATAGGTTGGTTTTGCATTTGACTTTTTGTTTTGGGTTACTTTTGCAAAACACCCAAGTTTGTTTGGGTTAGAACCGGTCCGAAAATTCAAAACTTTATATTTTAGTTTAAATATTATCATTTTTACAATCACAATATTATTAATATTAATGTATTATTTTAATATTTTAATCAACTCTAATAAATTAAATATGAAAGTTGTTAATGCATCTGATTGTTTGATCATTACAAGTGTCAACTTTTTTTCATTTTGCAAATGTATTTTTTCTTTTATGTACAATATATATATTTTTCAAAATACAAAATATAAATTTTTTGATCATGTTTATCATAAACTTTATTTTTTATATATTTAATTTTAATTTGTATTTGATTATTTAAATTATATTAAATCTGGGTTTTTTATAATATGTTTTTAAAGCCTACGTAAAAATTAAAATACTTTTGATAAAGAAAAGAAATTTAAATTCACTTTATATTTAAAAGTAAAATATTGAAACTAATTTTTTATTAAAATAATAAAAATGATAATGATAAATTATTATTATTTTAAACTCAAAAAACCCGAAAGAACGTAAAACTCTTTAAAGGTTGGATTAGACTAATTTTTTAAGCCGAATTGGACTATGCTTAAGTATTTACGGATTTAACTGATTTAGATCAGATCAGTCTGAATTGACACCCCTAACCACATGAGGGTTGACAAAGTCTGAATTGACACCCCTAACCACATGAGGGTTTAGTGTCAAGGCAGCGAAGATCCGAGTTCAAATCAATTTCATATCATTAGAATATTCATTCTTATTATAAAATCATGTTTTAGACTTGTTGAATATTTAAAGATAAGATTCATTCGTGAGTTGCACATTTTATTAAAGATTGGTCTTATTTCACTATTATATATGTTTAAAATATTCCGGTTAATTAAAAAAAAAAGAAGAAGATTACGATAAGTTTCAGCAGAAAATGTTACCTCAGCGGCTCAGCCTAATGATAGTGGAATATAGACTTTTTGGTGCCGTGATGATACCAACTTATATTTTCCCAATATCCAGAAATCGTACCTAATATCCCAATCTGTGTCGTGATGACTGATCGATACCAACTTATTTTTTGTCTAATTTTTAAAAAGTAAATTACCAACTTTTATTTTTAAAAAGATATATAACCAAATCATACAAAATGCAATTACCAATGTCAAGTTTTCAGTTAGACTTTAAGGTAAATGACACTCCTCCGTTTCTATATAAATGTTATTTTGACATTTTCACACAAATTAAAAAAGTAATTGAAATGTATTTAAGTTATTATTAATTACATTTGACCAATAGTATAATAGTATTTGAGATAATATAAAATTATCTATAAAATTAATACAGTTTGCAATTAATTTCTAGGTGAAAGTAAGTATAATTTGCATTAAAATTATAAAATGACATTTTTATATAACAAGAAGAAAATGCTAAAATAACACTTATTATAAAACTTTTTATATACTATTCAATTTTTACTCTTAAATATTGATATTTATATGAGAATTTTTTCTAACTATAAAATACTTTTGAGAAAAATATTAACGATTTACATGCCTAAACTCTAAGTATATTCAATAATCTACAATGATTTTTAATTTTATGTTTACATTTTTTTCCAATTATGTTTACAAATCTCAGAATTAAACATTTATAAAACATAATAAAACTGTAAAATAACATGTTAAAATACATTATTTCTAACTTAAATTATATATATAATAAAAATGTAGTATGATTTACGAAAAAGTGTTTACCTGAACTAATAAAATCAGAACCAAATATTAATATTCTACACACAAATTAACATGAGAAAAAAAAATTATAAACTAAAAGTGAAAGTTTTGGTAAAATTGTTTCTTTTAACTGTTTGAAAGAAAGAAAGAAAAGCATATTTTCTGATTCAAAGATTCTTTATAGTTTACTTTATTTCTACAGTTTTAATGAGAAAGGGGTAAATTCAACGGATTCTCATATTAAGAGCCTAAATCATGTATAAAATGATGAAGCTAGTGTTTTCTCTTATTATTATTTTCGTGTGTTAAAGAACCAAGAATTTAAATTTGTTAAAATACAATGGCAATGGAATTTCTAAATGTAGAAACTTTATAATAATGATATAATTTCCATAATCTTAGTGGATCATAACAATAGAAAATGAATTATCTGCTAAAATCAAAGATTAAAGTTGAGACCATTAAATATTAATAAAGTGATAGTCCTTCTAAATGTTTTTCTGATTTAATGTGTTTTATATATCTATTAATCAACAGATGTATGAACGCATCTAAATCTAGGTACAAAATCACATCATACATTAAAGATGTAAACATATTGTCTGGTTTGACTGGCCATAATTTAAAATTATTAAGATATATATATTGTAAAGTTTGTGTTAAAAATTTAAATATATAAATTAGTTTCATAATAGTTTTTTATAATAAATTAATTAATTATGATATTTGTATTTATTTCGTAGTGCTTCTGAATAGGCTTCAATATGCACAACATTTTGTAAACGGACAATATAAAATATATGCAATCGCACCACCTTTGTGATCGTGTAAAAGAGACATTATTGAGTTGTCTTACTCGACCCAACAGTTAAAAAGTGGCGATAAAGACTAAGTCACGTATGTGTCTAATGTGGGGCAGAAATATAAGAGATCTAAGAGCATCAAGCTATATATATTATCAAATTAAATTATTTCTTTTCTGAACTTTATTTAAAATCAATTGGAAAACATCTAAAATCTAATTGTTTTGAAATTTACCTAGCTGCAGATTTTACACAGAATGGTTGATGAAAGTATAAACATAAAGAAAAATTTGAGAGAAAAATTATGAATGAATTCCTGAAGTATAAGATTACAAGATCAACCATTTATATAAATATATTAATATCTATATTTTCTGAATTATGTTAATTATGTTAATAGAAATAGGATTATATATTCACAAGATAAGATGTTGGAACATTGCCGTGGATGTTCTAATGTTAATTCATATATATCTGGTTGTGTTCCATATGTCTAAAAGAAACTAATGAAGTAAGGTTAAGATGTGATAAAGTTTAGACCAAAAAGTGATAAAGTTAAAAAACACTGTCAATAAAAACTAGTCAAAATATATATTTCTATAAGTTGTACAAAATTGGTGTGTGAACCAAAATGTAAATTACAAATTTTCATAAAGTATAGTTTACATGTTTAAAAGATACAAAATTCATAATCATTCTATAAAAATCTTTACAAATATTTGGTATTCTATAAAAAATAATATAGAATAAAACTAAGCATTCTTGTTAATAACAATCATACATTTTAAAGAAATTCTTGCCATTTGAAAAAATGAAATTATAGCTTATGTAGAAAAATATATATGTTTTTGCTGATACAATTACTTGATTTAATTGTATTGGTAGAAAAATATAGATCAGATGAAATAATAGATGAAGAACAAAATAAAAACAAACAAAAAGATGAAAGATGAAAAATAAGAATACATCAAGGATTGTGATTAGTTATAATATAGATATTGAAATATTACATAAAGCATACATCATATTCTAACCATGTTTTTATATGCATGGTTTTATGCTAAATTATAGTTTTTGTTGTTACACAATGCAATTTCTCTTTGTATAAATATTTGCAATTGTACTTAAATGTATTAATTGATGTAAAAAGATACTAGAGTTGTAAATGGTTGAATGTATTCAGATTTTATTGTGACTGAATAATGAATATATTGGTTTAATGATTGACAGTTGGTTTGTTAGATTAAATAAAAATATTTTTGATCGTTATATAATTTAACTAAAACAAACTAAATACCCAACATTTGCTAGATTGTCTACAAAAAGTATAAACATATATATATATATATATATATATACTAATCTGAGTATAATATAACAAGATCTTTTATATTAGTATAAATTTAATAAAAATTAATAAACATAAATAGAATAAATAAAAGTTTGAAGTTACATACGTGAACATAATCAGTAAACTATTAAAAGTTTGTGCATATATATAAACATTTATGACCAAACTAATTCATAATAATTTATGGGAAATTTGCCAAATATAATTTTAAAATTTGATTTGAAATACAAAAGTACACTTTATATTCGATCAAATGCAAAACTAACATAAAGAGGTTGCAAATTACTATTTAACATTTATGACCAAAAAAAGATAAAAAGTTATTTTACGATTTTATCATTTGAAAGTTTACATTTGATAGAAAGAAGTCTATAATGTGGTGTAAACTTACATAGAAGTCTACACATCAGACTTATTTTGAAGTCTATATCATAATTTTATTTAATAATTTTATTTTAAAAATATATAAAAATAGTTTGTGTGAAAATTATCATAAATCATTAATATAAGAACTAATATAATGTATATAAATTAAAATTTAATACAAATGAATAATATAAAAAAAAATATATATATTGATTTGATTTGGTAACTATGTGTTGAACAATGTTTATGGTTTGACAACAAAAAGTTCAAACATATAGGTACTTTTAAGGTTAGATTCATTTTAGATTTAGATTTTTTTGTTCTATTACTTGAATTACATATCAATATCAATGTTGAGTCATTTATATTTTACATATTTTAATATTTAATATAATGATTAATTGAGACATTTTGATTAGTAAGTAGACATTTTGAGTTTGGAATTCGTGGTTTATGGTTTAGTATATTAGACACAAAGTATCTCACATCAGTAGTTGGAAAGAACCCTAAACAATATATAAGATAGATGAAGCACTCCACTTATCACCAATTGGTTTTAGGTTGAAAGTCCATCTAGCTTAACATGGTATGAGAGTCCGATCCAAACAATCCAACCCGATCCATTATCGATCCAGCTCAAAGTTGGCTCATCAATCCTTGCCTAAATATTCCGAGATTGACGCTCAAAGAACCATCATTTCGAAGAGGTGTATTAGACACAAAGTGTCTCACATCGGTAGTTGAAAGGAACCCTAAACAATATATAAAATAGATGAGTCATTCCACTTATCACCAATTGGTTTTAGGTTGGAAGTTCATCAAGCTTAACATAGTAGACTACTGGTCATTGTTGTCGGTTTTGTCATTGTCGTTAGTTTGTTGAGTAACCTTTTGCTTTTTCTTTGTTTCAAATCTGAGCCAGCTGCATCTGCTCTCATCCATCTCTCTGCTTCCGGTGTATCCGTAATAAAAACTTGGTGGGGCAACATCAGAGATAATGACTGACGTTCGAAGCTGATAGAAGAGCTGTGAACATCACCATCAGTAGGTAACTAATTACTGCTGTATGTCTTCTTTCATCAAACCACAACATGGTTCTGCTACTTTCTTTACAAAAGTGTTGAAACTGGTTTTCCTTTTTATGCAGCATTGGCACTGAGCTTACAAGAGAATATAGGAAGAAACTGTACTCCAACTTAGGTCTCCTGTAAGCATTCTAGAGCATTCTCACAATGGTTTTGATTTTTTTTGCTTATGCAGCTATCCATATGGCCTCAAGGAGCTTACTATCTGTGAAGACATAGACCAGGTAATTCTTTCGCTAATACTGTACATTTTTATAACACTGACTTTGTTTGGAATTGTCTGTCAAACATCTGGTGGTGAATTGGTGATTGGGAAGTTTCTGCAGGTGATTTCAGTACTAAACTTGCTTGTATGCTTCTTTGTTAATGGGTTTGAGAACACAAACCATAATGGGTTTTTTTTTTCATCTTAAGTTTTTGCATTCTAACGCAACAAGTTACAAATGGATCCTTGGAGCCTTTGCTGAGCTTTTGGACAATGCTCTGGATAAGGTGTGATGTTTTGTTTTTGTTTTTTTCTTTTTGGAACCATTACAATTGTTTAAGAGAAATTCCCTTGGATAACCCCTTTTAGTTTGTTTGTCACAAAAATAGTTTTTAAGGAAGAAAATGACTAAAATGTTCTTTTTAGAAGCTAAAAAAATCATTTATATGCATTTATACCCCTAGGGTTAACTAATTTGCACTTTAGGGTTTAGAGTTAAGGGGTGGGTTTGGGGTTAGGGTTTCAAATTTCAAAAAAAAAAATTAAAAAAATCAAAATTTCAAAAAATAAAAAATCTATTTTGGTCATTTTTTTTAGGACTATTTTGTGACAAAAACTTAAAAATGACTATTTAAGAGAATTCTCCATTGTTTAAAGTGCGGTATGTGTTTTTTCTTTGTAGTAATGTTTTTTTCTCATCTTTTGATTATCAGGTTCACAGTGGAGCTATGTATGTTAATGTAGACGTGCTCAGCAATAGGAAAGATGGAAGCCGGATGGTCTTTTTTGAAGGTATATAAGTTGATGTAGTCCTTTCTCTACAGACTTTAAAAAAAAAAGTATATATATATATATATATGTTGTCTTAAGTTTTGACGATATTGTATCCTCATGTTTGACAATAGAGGTGGGACGAATCCTGAGAAGGTGACTGCATATCTCTCGGATACTCTGCCAAGAGCAAACTTGCAAACACCATTGGTCAGTGTAAGGGCTCTTCGTCATGCATGATGTTTATCAAATGTTTACACCAATTATGTATAATTTATAATTTATTAAGGTTGACTTGGAAATTATCAGTATAAAAATCAACATAAGAACAACACGTGTAAAACTAATTTGTCAAATAATATTATAAAGAATTTTTTTAAATATTATATTATTATTTTGTTGATTTGTGTGATTTTAATTCAGTCCAATTTAAAATTGATGAAATTTATTTTATTTATTAATATATCAATAGTTAATTTATAATGTTTCTACTGTGTAATAAGAAACCGCCTACATTAGTTTGAAGTTTGAACAATATTTTCAAGTTGGTTAAAAATGATATACATCTCATTAGAGGTATCCAAAAAATTTGTAATACTCCCATGTAAAAGGGAAAGTATTCAAATTAGCAACTTCTTTGTATTAGTAACGTGTTTGTTTGACTAAATGAATTTCATAATAACACCAAAACTGAATATAATTATTCGAAATTGCATTCCCAATTGTTTGACAAGAGGCCAATATAATTCCTAAATTCACGGAATGTTTTGAAATTTTTTTATTTAATACTTTAGTTTTTGTTGAATATTATTGCCTAATGGATGTCAAATTTTAAAATATGAATAAGACAAATTACATACAATAAGATCATTGTAGTTGGTTCCTACTCCATAAGAGGTATAAAACTAATGTTGGTTGACTAGCTAAATCTTTTATAATTAAATTAAAATATGAACTAGTCTTTAGTTTTTAGCAACTCATCAGTCAGTCAATCATAGCTGAAAACGCGTACAAATCATATTTCAGATATAATCATAACAAGTTTTAACATTACAACTTAATCTTTTTCTTTCATATAACCTTTGCTCAAAAAAAAAAACTTTAGCATCTTAAGACTGTAACATTCTTACGAGACTTAATAGGAACTGACTGAAAGATCTTGTTTCAAGATCGTTTACATTAACTCATGTATAAAACTGTATCCTCCATTGTTAATCTCTCTACTAATCATCATGAAAATTGAATGATGTGACAAGCTACACACAAGAAGGACTTATAAACAAGACAGTGGTAATAAGTGCTTAGAGATCATTATCACCTGGGAATGTTACCGAGCAACGTGTTTGTAGAAGGCGAGCTCTGTGCACTTAACCAAGGATCTTGAACCGACACTGGTGAGCTATCGTCCTTCTCTTCGACAAAAGCAAGGATATCAGGTTGCTTGGGAGGGATAACGAGTCTTCTGCTTCCTGCTGATGTTTTTCTAACTGTTGCTGATCTTTCGCTTCCGGTCGGTGAATCCAGACCCATGTTTGGAATCCAACCGCTAAGCC
>MU107662.1:26003-44868 GCA_012274485.2 Sinapis alba | reverse complement strand
CACCATCTAATACTGATCATGTCAACGGACATTCAAATACTTATTGCAATAGTCTCAATGAAGATTTTTCCTGTGAAGAGAGGGCTGCAAAAAGGGTTAGGAAACCTACACGAAGATAAATTGAAGAACTTTTGGAAACTGATGAGAAACAGCAAAATGACAACAAGTCAATGGTTACTTCAAAAGATCAGAGGCTTTCCGAAAAATCTAAGGTCAGGTCTATCAGTGTCTCCTTAGGGAAGAGAGTCACCATCGCCAGGGTGGTATCCCTTGCTGGATCTGAAATTGAGGTTCCTTATGTTTCTCTTGTCCGGAGAAGCCGTCCAAGAGAGAACGTTATGGCTCTTATGGTATTTCTCTTGGTTACTCATTCTTCTCAATATAGTTTTTTGGGTTTGGTTTTAAGTTGGAATGTAACTAAAGGATAATGCAACACTGTGTAGGAATGTCACTCCAGTTGCTTGGAGGCAAAAGCTAGTTCAGGAGAGAGTAACATGCTGCACAGTGAAGTGGTGAACCTAAGTTCATCAGTGGTAAAGTCGGCTTCTGGACCAGACCAGAAAGAAGTAAGATATACCTGTTTGTTTAGTTCTGCCTATCAAAAAGTCTTTTAAGTTTCCTTAGTTTCGTTTGGTGTTGCAAATATGATACAGTTTCTCGTTGCAAATGCAGTTTGCTACAAGTAGCAACAACAATGAGGAGGATGTTCTCACTGAGGTTGATCAAGACATGGAGCCATAGAACATAGACTCATCTGGAAATAGCTCGGATGACAATAATAACATTGGCGGGCCAATGATAGAAGGTGGTGGACTTAGAAGGAAGCATCATCGATCTTGGACTCTATCTGAGGTTACACAATTAGTAGAAGGTGTAGCCAAGTATGGAGCTGGGAAGTGGTCTGAAATCAAAAAGCTTTCCTTTTCATCTCATTCATACCGTACCTCTGTAGATCCCAAGGTATTTAAATTAAAATTTTAACCTCTTTTGACATAGTCCTATCAGTCCAGGCTTTGTTTATAATCATCTTGTTGTTGTTTTTTGCAGGATAAGTGGCAAAATCTTCTAAGAGCAAGCTTTGCTCAGAGTCCCTCAAAAAGCATGGTACTTCTCTATGTATATTCCTTTAGCTTGTAAACTTTATATTCCTTTGCCAACAAGACCTTGTGAATATGTGGGTGTGTTTCCAGGGAAGTCTCAAGAAACATGGGTCGATGCAAATTCCTATGCAGATTCTGTACCAGGTAAAGGAGCTCGCAGAGAAGCAATCACTGGTCCCACCGAATCATCCATAAAATAAGATTGTTGGAGATAGCAACAGAAAAGGAAGTTGGAAACAAGATTAGGAAGATGAGGAATGTGATATAAGATATATAGGCTTTTGAAGAGTAAAAGTAGAGTAAGCTATGCAGATAAATCAGATAATATAACGTGATACGGTTTACGTACGGTTTTAAAAACTGTGTATATTAGCGGTTAAACAAAAAAATGGTATATAACAAAATGTGAATGGTAACAAAAAAATGTGATGATGAACCAATAATAAAATGGTAAATATTTGTATTTTATATTATATATTTTTTTGTATTTCTAAAATAACATTTTTCCAATTTATTTCATTAGTGTAAACGATATACAGTACATAATCTTCTTGAAGAAAATTTGTAAAGTTGTTCGGTACATAATAATGAAATAAAAATTAGCATTTTTGTGAATTTGATGTTGCCAGCTTATCTGCTACACTATTTGTGTTTCTATTAGTCCACTAAAATCGTATATCTTCAAACTTTTGCACCACCATTTGATATCTCTGGTCTAATTGAATACTGTGAAGTGTAGTTTATTGTTTTGTAGAATATCTTTTGAAGTCTTGCAATATGTTTCCAGTATGATTAATAGATTAACTATATTTTAAACCTAATTATTTTTAATTAATAATTAAACCCAAAATCTTGTTATACATATTTGTATTTATTTAACATTCATATTATTATTTATTATAAATAGATTCACAAATCTGAGACAACCATTTTAACATTTTGATATTTATTATTAAAAATATATCAAATTTTGGTTGGTCATTATTATCATCACAACACTTAGCTAGAAACCTTACTTATAAGTGCAGTTACAAAATCCCTTTTCTTCTGAACGACTACCAAGAATTCCATATTGCTTCTTATACTTATCCAGATATTCTTGTGGAATGCATATCCCTTTCGTGCTAATTGGAATTTTGTGAGGGTAATTCTTTTTTTCTACTTCGCGCATTTGCCATTATTCATGTTAGATATAAAATCTCAAATATTAATTAGGAGAATATATATATATATATATATATATATATATATATATTCTAAAATATAAAACTTACTTATCAACAAAAACGGCTTAATAAACTTTTCTTTAAGCATTGTAAATAAAAAGAGAAATAGATGTTGCCATTAATTTTCTTTAAAAAAGCATATGATTTGGTTAAAATATTATAATAAGAACTTTGTATATATAAAAAATTTGATGTTTTAAGAACAATTAATGTATATATTGGAAAAGCATAACATATTACCTATAAAATATAGAAATCTAATTCAAAATATCACATAAATTTACATAAGAACTATACTTCATCCAAATTATGAAAAATGTTGGTTAACATATTTGTATGTGCGTGAAAAAATGTACATAAATAGATGATAAAAATGAATGAAAATATTTGAAATTGTTTTATCATAGTAGTTCTTCATCATATATATGACATAGAGAATTAAAAGGAATAATCAAGTCCTACTCGTTCTTTAAAAAATACACAATTTTATGAGGATTGTTTGTTGCATATGATTCTTTGTCATTCCTTCAATTTAAAGGAACTATAGAACAAAAACATTCCTTATCAAAATTGATATGGTAAGTAATAAATATTTTTTTATTTCTTTTATTTTGTTCATACTCATTCTTTTTTACTCCTTCATATTCTTATTTTAATGGTAACCACTTAGAGTCATAAACTCACACATTAAAAAAATAAAAAATGAACTAAAATAGAAAAGAAATTCTTAAATGCTTCAAAGATGATCCTTTTAATTTTAACACAAAATTGTTGACCTAATTTTCTATATTTTCTAGCCTTCTTGAAATTTATGGATTTTACAGAACAGAGATAATTTAATGCTATATTTTATATAGTAAGCAAAAATTATTATAAGGAATTTGCAATATATTAAAAGTAAAATTTTGAGGATCTAAGTATTGAAATCAATTTATTATAGTATGACTATATACAATATATTAATATGTAAATACAAACCTAGTGAGAGAATGATTAAAATAATTAGGAACGTAAATAAGAGCTGAAGGGATTTCCTCATCTTGGATTATATAAATGAATTGATAGTGAGTTAAAGTTTTAGGAAACAGGTGAAGTATTCTATTTTTTACAGCATGAGAAGTATTCATACATAAATACATAATAAAAATCTAATTTAAGAAACTCACGTTGATATGTTCCGATTTAAACGAATCTAATTTAGAAAACTCTAAACTTTGCTCATATAATATGTGAAAGCTTTAAACTCGTTCATTTTCTATTAAAAATAAAAGGGGATGAGTCCTATGCGTGTAAATAATTTTGTTGTACTCAAAAAGTTATTGCTATTTTTAGAATTATGAATATATTTAAAAGAATGTCATAAAAAACTTTTTCAAACATTACTATTTAAACACGCAGTTTATTAGGTGATATCCCACACATAACACAATTTTAAATATTATATTAAAAATTCAGTAAGTATTTAATTAACTATTTAAATTTAATCATTAATATAGTGAATAGTGAAAACTGTGTAATACTCAGATAATTGAATTGAATTCAATTTTAATTTAGATAGTAAGAGTAAACTATGGAATACTCAGATAATTGACTTGTGCATCTATAATCCGTGTTTATGTGTTTCGTAGAACCAACAAGGTGTTGAGAAATGCTTTAAAGATTTAATGAAACGATGTTTAATTTCGCCTCTTTGCCCACATATGTCTCCTTGTTACTTGAACCGATGGAAGTTGGTGAACTTAAAAGGAAGCAGCATCGAGCTCGGACTCTATCTGAGGTTACACAATTATTAGAAGTGTAGCCAAGTAGGAATTGGGAAGTGGTCTGAAATCAAAAAGAATTTCCTTTTCATCTCAGTCATACCGTACCTCTGTAGATATCAATGTATTTAAACTTTTAACCTCTCTTGAGATAGTACTATCAGTCCAGGCTTTGTTTATAATCATCTTGTTGTTGGTTTTTGTAGGACAAATGGCGAAATCTTCTGAGAGCAAGCTTTGCTCAGAGTCCCTCAAACAGCATGGTACCTCTCTCTCTCTCTCTCTCTCTCTCTCTCTCTCTCTATATATATATATATATATATATATATATATATTCCTTTGCCAACAAGACCTTGTGAATACGTGGGTGTGTTTCCAGGGAAGTCTCATGAAACATGGGTCGATGCAAATTCCTATGCAGATTATGTTGCAGGTACTTCAAAGAAAAAAGAAAAAAGAAGAGGATCATTTTTTATAGTTTGAAAAATCCTTTGTAACTCCAGTTTTCGATTATAAAAGATGGAATAGACCAAATCAATTTATAAAAAATGATATAATTGAACGGAGCTCGCAGAGAATCAATCACTTGTCCCTCTGAATCACAAATAAAAAAGGTTGTTGGAGATAGAAATAGAAAAGGAAGTCTAAAACAAGATCAAACTCCTTGTAGCTGAGTTTTTTTAAAATAGCAACTAGAGAGACGAGGAATGTGAGATAAGATATATACGTTCTGAATAGTAACAGCAGAGTAAGCTGTGCAGAAAATCAGATAATCTAACATGATATGGTTTAGGTATGGATTTAAAAACTGCATAATTTTATCGGTCAAACAAAAAAATGGTATATAACAAAATGTGAATGATAACAAAAACAAAATGTTGTGAGGAACCAATAGTAAAATGGTAAATATTTATATTTTATATTATGTATGATTTTCGTATTTCTAAAATAACATTTTCCAACTTGTTTCATTAGTTTAAACGATATAGTACATAATCTTCTTGAAGAAGATTTGTAATGGTGTTCGGTACATAATAATGAAGTAAAATTTGGCATCTTTTTGAATTTGATGTTGCTAGCTTATTTGCCACCCTATTTGTGCCTCAATTAGTCCACTGAAATCGTATATCTTCAAACTTTTGGCACCACCATTTGATATCTCTGGTCTAATTGTACACAGTGAAGTGTAGTTTATTGTTTTGTAGAATATCTTTTGAAGTCTTGCAGTCTGTTTCCAGTATGACTAGATTAACTATATTTTAAACATAATTATATATATTTAATAAATAAACCACAAATCTTGTTATACACATTTGTATTTATTTAACATTCATACTATTATTTATTATAAATAGATTCACAAATCTGAGACAAATATTTTTAACATTTAGACATTTATTATTAAAAAATATATAAAATTTTGGTTGGCCATTATTATCATCATAACACTTAGCTAGAAACCTTACTTACAAGCGCAGTTACAAAATCCCTTTTCTTCTGAACAACTACCAGGAGTTCCATATTGCTTCTTACACTTATCCAAACATTCTACTGGAATGCACCTCCCTTTCATGCTAATTTTATGAGGACAATTCTTTTTTTCTACTTTTTGCGCATCTGCCGTTATTCCTGTTAGATTTAAAAATCTCAAATATTAATTAGGAGAAAATATATATACGTTTTCTAAAATATAAAACTTATCTATTAGCAAAAACTGCTTAATAAACTTTTCTTTAAACGTTGTTAATAAAAAGAGAAATAGATGTTGCCAGTAAAGTTTTATTAAAAAACACATGATTTGGTCAAAATATTATAATAAAAACTGTGTATATATATAAAAAATGATGTTTTAAGAACAATTACTGTATATATTGGAAAATTGTAACATATTACCTATAAATTATAGAAATCTAATTCAAAATATCACATAACTTACATAAGAACTATACTTCAACAAATTATGAAAAATGTTGGTTAACGTAATGTATATGCATGACAAAATGTACATAAATAGATGATAAAACAATAAAAATATTTAATATTGTTTTATCATAGTAGTTCTTCATCATATATATGACATAGAGAATTAAAGGGAATATTCAAGTTCTACTCGGTTTTTAGAAATTACACAATTTATGAGAAAAATTGTTGCGAATGATTCTTTGTCATTCCTTAAATTATACAATCTAAGTATCGTAATCAAATTATTAAAAATGACTATCTTAAATACAAACCTAGTGAGAGAATGATGCAGATAATTAAGAACGTAAACAAGAGTTGAAGGGATTTCCTCATCTTGGATTATTGAAATGAATTGATAGTGAGTTAAATATCTAGGAAAGAAATGAAGTATTCTATTTTTTACAACATAAGAAGTGTTCATACATATACACAAAACAAAAATCTAATTTAAGAAACTCACGTTGATATGTTCCGATTTAAACGAATCTAATTTAGAAAACTCTAAACTTTGCTCATATAATATGTGAAAGCTTTAAACTCGTTCATTTTCTATTAAAAATAAAAGGGGATGAGTCCTATGCGTGTAAATAATTTTGTTGTACTCAAAAAGTTATTGCTATTTTTAGAATTATGAATATATTTAAAAGAATGTCATAAAAAACTTTTTCAAACATTACTATTTAAACACGCAGTTTATTAGGTGATATCCCACACATAACACAATTTTAAATATTATATTAAAAATTCAGTAAGTATTTAATTAACTATTTAAATTTAATCATTAATATAGTGAATAGTGAAAACTGTGTAATACTCAGATAATTGAATTGAATTCAATTTTAATTTGGATAGTAAGAGTAAACTATGGAATACTCAGATAATTGACTTGTGCATCTATAATCCGTGTTTATGTGTTTCGTAGAACCAACAAGGTGTTGAGAAATGCTTTAAAGATAACATAACGTGATACTGTTTAGGTATGGATTTAAGAACTGCATAATATTAACGGTTAAACAAAAAAAATGGTATATAACAAAATGTGAATGGTAACAAAACAAAATGTGGTGAGGAACGAGTAGTAAAATGGTAAATATTTATATTTTATATTATGTATAATTTTTGTATTTCTAAAATAACATTTGTCAAACTTGTTTCATTAGTTTAAACGATATAGTACATAATCTTCTTGAAGAACATTTGTAATGCTGTTCAGTACATAATAATGAAGTAAAATTTGGCATCTTTTTGAATTTGATGTTGCTAGCTTATTTGCCACCCTATTTGTGCCTCTATTAGTCCACTGAAATCGTATATCTTCAAACTTTTGGCACCACCATTTGATATCTCTGGTCTAATTGTACACAGTGAAGTGTAGTTTATTGTTTTGTAGAATATCTTTTGTAGTCTTGCAGTCTGTTTCCAGTATGACTAGATTAACTATATTTTAAACCTAATTATATATATTTAATAAATAAACCACAAATCTTGTTATACACATTTGTATTTATTTAACATTCATACTATTATTTATTATAAATAGATTCACAAATCTGAGACAAATATTTTTAACATTTAGACATTTATTATTAAAAAATATATAAAATTTTGGTTGGCCATTATTATCATCATAACACTTAGCTAGAAACCTTACTTACAAGCGCAGTTACAAAATCCCTTTTCTTCTGAACAACTACCAGGAGTTCCATATTGCTTCTTACACTTATCCAAACATTCTACTGGAATGCACCTCCCTTTCATGCTAATTTTATGAGGACAATTCTTTTTTTCTACTTTTTGCGCATCTGCCGTTATTCCTGTTAGATTTAAAAATCTCAAATATTAATTAGGAGAAAATATATATACGTTTTCTAAAATATAAAACTTATCTATTAGCAAAAACTGCTTAATAAACTTTTCTTTAAACGTTGTTAATAAAAAGAGAAATAGATGTTGCCAGTAAAGTTTTATTAAAAAACACATGATTTGGTCAAAATATTATAATAAAAACTGTGTATATATATAAAAAATGATGTTTTAAGAACAATTACTGTATATATTGGAAAATTGTAACATATTACCTATAAATTATAGAAATCTAATTCAAAATATCACATAACTTACATAAGAACTATACTTCAACAAATTATGAAAAATGTTGGTTAACGTAATGTATATGCATGACAAAATGTACATAAATAGATGATAAAACAATAAAAATATTTAATATTGTTTTATCATAGTAGTTCTTCATCATATATATGACATAGAGAATTAAAGGGAATATTCAAGTTCTACTCGGTTTTTAGAAATTACACAATTTATGAGAAAAATTGTTGCGAATGATTCTTTGTCATTCCTTAAATTATACAATCTAAGTATCGTAATCAAATTATTAAAAATGACTATCTTAAATACAAACCTAGTGAGAGAATGATGCAGATAATTAAGAACGTAAACAAGAGTTGAAGGGATTTCCTCATCTTGGATTATTGAAATGAATTGATAGTGAGTTAAATATCTAGGAAAGAAATGAAGTATTCTATTTTTTACAACATAAGAAGTGTTCATACATATACACAAAACAAAAATCTAATTTAAGAAACTCACGTTGATATGTTCCGATTTAAACGAATCTAATTTAGAAAACTCTAAACTTTGCTCATATAATATGTGAAAGCTTTAAACTCGTTCATTTTCTATTAAAAATAAAAGGGGATGAGTCCTATGCGTGTAAATAATTTTGTTGTACTCAAAAAGTTATTGCTATTTTTAGAATTATGAATATATTTAAAAGAATGTCATAAAAAACTTTTTCAAACATTACTATTTAAACACGCAGTTTATTAGGTGATATCCCACACATAACACAATTTTAAATATTATATTAAAAATTCAGTAAGTATTTAATTAACTATTTAAATTTAATCATTAATATAGTGAATAGTGAAAACTGTGTAATACTCAGATAATTGAATTGAATTCAATTTTAATTTAGATAGTAAGAGTAAACTATGGAATACTCAGATAATTGACTTGTGCATCTATAATCCGTGTTTATGTGTTTCGTAGAACCAACAAGGTGTTGAGAAATGCTTTAAAGATAACATAACGTGATACTGTTTAGGTATGGATTTAAGAACTGCATAATATTAACGGTTAAACAAAAAAATGGTATATAACAAAATGTGAATGGTAACAAAACAAAATGTGGTGAGGAACGAGTAGTAAAATGGTAAATATTTATATTTTATATTATGTATAATTTTTGTTTTTCTAAAATAACATTTTTCAAACTTGTTTCATTAGCTTAAACGATATAGTACATAATCTTCTTGAAGAAGATTTGTAATGCTGTTCAGTACATAATAATGAAGTAAAATTTGGCATCTTTTTGAATTTGATGTTGCTAGCTTATTTGCCACCCTATTTCTGCCTCTATTAGTCCACTGAAATCGTATATCTTCAAACTTTTGGCACCACCATTTGATATCTATGGTCTAATTGTACACAGTGAAGTGTAGTTTATTGTTTTGTAGAATATCTTTTGAAGTCTTGCAGTCTGTTTCGAGTATGATTAGATTAACTATATTTTAAACCTAATTATATATATTTAATAAATAAACCACAAATCTTGTTATACACATTTGTATTTATTTAACATTCATACTATTATTTATTATAAATAGATTCACAAATCTGAGACAAATATTTTTAACATTTAGACATTTATTATTAAAAAATATATAAAATTTTGGTTGGCCATTAATATCATCATAACACTTAGCTAGAAACCTTACTTACAAGCGCAGTTACAAAATCCCTTTTCTTCTGAACAACTACCAGGAGTTCCATATTGCTTCTTACACTTATCCAAACATTCTACTGGAATGCACCTCCCTTTCATGCTAATTTTATGAGGACAATTCTTTTTTTCTACTTTTTGCGCATCTGCCGTTATTCCTGTTAGATTTAAAATCTCAAATATTAATTAGGAGAAAATATATATACGTTTTCTAAAATATAAAACTTATCTATCAGCAAAAACTGCTTAATAAACTTTTCTTTAAACATTGTTAATAAAAAGAGAAATACATGTTACCAGTAAAGTTTTATTAAAAAAGCACATGATTTGGTCAAAATATTATAATAAAAACTGTGTATATATATAAAAAATGATGTTTTAAGAACAATTACTGTATATATTGGAAAATTGTAACATATTACCTATAAATTATAGAAATCTAATTCAAAATATCACATAATTTACATAAGAACTATACTTCAACAAATTATGAAAAATGTTGGTTAACGTAATGTATATGCATGACAAAATGTACATAAATAGATGAAAAACAATAAAAATATTTAATATTGTTTTATCATAGTAGTTCTTCATCATATATATGACATAGAGAATTAAAGGGAATATTCAAGTTCTACTCGGTTTTTAGAAATTACACAATTTATGAGAAAAATTGTTGCGAATGATTCTTTGTCATTCCTTAAATTATACAATCTAAGTATTGTAATCAAATTATTAAAAATGACTATCTTAAATACAAACCTAGTGAGAGAATGATGCAGATAATTAAGAACGTAAACAAGAGTTGAAGGGATTTCCTCATCTTGGATTATTGAAATGAATTGATAGTGAGTTAAAAATCTAGGAAAGAAATGAAGTATTCTATTTTTTACAACATAAGAAGTGTTCATACATATACACAAAAGAAAAATCTAATTTAAGAAACTCACGTTGATATGTTCCGATTTAAACGAATCTAATTTAGAAAACTCTAAACTTTGCTCATATAATATGTGAAAGCTTTAAACTCGTTCATTTTCTATTAAAAATAAAAGGGGATGAGTCTTATGCGTGTAAATAATTTTGTTGTACTCAAAAAGTTATTGCTATTTTTAGAATTATGAATATATTTAAAAGAATGTCATAAAAAACTTTTTCAAACATTACTATTTAAACACGCAGTTTATTAGGTGATATCCCACACGTAACACAATTTTAAATATTATATTAAAAATTCAGTAAGTATTTAATTAACTATTTTAATTTAATCATTAATATAGTGAATAGTGAAAACTGTGTAATACTCAGATAATTGAATTGAATTCAATTTTAATTTGGATAGTAAGAGTAAACTATGGAATACTCAGATAATTGACTTGTGCATCTATAATCCGTGTTTATGTGTTTCGTAGAACCAACAAGGTGTTGAGAAATGCTTTAAAGATAACATAACGTGATACTGTTTAGGTATGGATTTAAGAACTGCATAATATTAACGGTTAAACAAAAAAATGGTATATAACAAAGTGTGAATGGTAACAAAACAAAATGTGGTGAGGAACGAGTAGTAAAATGGTAAATATTTATATTTTATATTATGTATAATTTTTGTATTTCTAAAATAACATTTGTCAAACTTGTTTCATTAGTTTAAACGATATAGTACATAATCTTCTTGAAGAACATTTGTAATGCTGTTCAGTACATAATAATGAAGTAAAATTTGGCATCTTTTTGAATTTGATGTTGCTAGCTTATTTGCCACCCTATTTGTGCCTCTATTAGTCCACTGAAATCGTATATCTTCAAACTTTTGGCACCACCATTTGATATCTCTGGTCTAATTGTACACAGTGAAGTGTAGTTTATTGTTTTGTAGAATATCTTTTGTAGTCTTGCAGTCTGTTTCCAGTATGACTAGATTAACTATATTTTAAACCTAATTATATATATTTAATAAATAAACCACAAATCTTGTTATACACATTTGTATTTATTTAACATTCATACTATTATTTATTATAAATAGATTCACAAATCTGAGACAAATATTTTTAACATTTAGACATTTATTATTAAAAAATATATAAAATTTTGGTTGGCCATTATTATCATCATAACACTTAGCTAGAAACCTTACTTACAAGCGCAGTTACAAAATCCCTTTTCTTCTGAACAACTACCAGGAGTTCCATATTGCTTCTTACACTTATCCAAACATTCTACTGGAATGCACCTCCCTTTCATGCTAATTTTATGAGGACAATTCTTTTTTTCTACTTTTTGCGCATCTGCCGTTATTCCTGTTAGATTTAAAAATCTCAAATATTAATTAGGAGAAAATATATATACGTTTTCTAAAATATAAAACTTATCTATTAGCAAAAACTGCTTAATAAACTTTTCTTTAAACGTTGTTAATAAAAAGAGAAATAGATGTTGCCAGTAAAGTTTTATTAAAAAACACATGATTTGGTCAAAATATTATAATAAAAACTGTGTATATATATAAAAAATGATGTTTTAAGAACAATTACTGTATATATTGGAAAATTGTAACATATTACCTATAAATTATAGAAATCTAATTCAAAATATCACATAACTTACATAAGAACTATACTTCAACAAATTATGAAAAATGTTGGTTAACGTAATGTATATGCATGACAAAATGTACATAAATAGATGATAAAACAATAAAAATATTTAATATTGTTTTATCATAGTAGTTCTTCATCATATATATGACATAGAGAATTAAAGGGAATATTCAAGTTCTACTCGGTTTTTAGAAATTACACAATTTATGAGAAAAATTGTTGCGAATGATTCTTTGTCATTCCTTAAATTATACAATCTAAGTATCGTAATCAAATTATTAAAAATGACTATCTTAAATACAAACCTAGTGAGAGAATGATGCAGATAATTAAGAACGTAAACAAGAGTTGAAGGGATTTCCTCATCTTGGATTATTGAAATGAATTGATAGTGAGTTAAATATCTAGGAAAGAAATGAAGTATTCTATTTTTTACAACATAAGAAGTGTTCATACATATACACAAAACAAAAATCTAATTTAAGAAACTCACGTTGATATGTTCCGATTTAAACGAATCTAATTTAGAAAACTCTAAACTTTGCTCATATAATATGTGAAAGCTTTAAACTCGTTCATTTTCTATTAAAAATAAAAGGGGATGAGTCCTATGCGTGTAAATAATTTTGTTGTACTCAAAAAGTTATTGCTATTTTTAGAATTATGAATATATTTAAAAGAATGTCATAAAAAAACTTTTTCAAACATTACTATTTAAACACGCAGTTTATTAGGTGATATCCCACACATAACACAATTTTAAATATTATATTAAGAATTCAGTAAGTATTTAATTAACTATTTAAATTTAATCATTAATATAGTGAATAGTGAAAACTGTGTAATACTCAGATAATTGAATTGAATTCAATTTTAATTTAGATAGTAAGAGTAAACTATGGAATACTCAGATAATTGACTTGTGCATCTATAATCCGTGTTTATGTGTTTCGTAGAACCAACAAGGTGTTGGGAAATGCTTTAAAGATAACATAACGTGATACTGTTTAGGTATGGATTTAAGAACTGCATAATATTAACGGTTAAACAAAAAAATGGTATATAACAAAATGTGAATGGTAACAAAACAAAATGTGGTGAGGAACGAGTAGTAAAATGGTAAATATTTATATTTTATATTATGTATAATTTTTGTTTTTCTAAAATAACATTTTTCAAACTTGTTTCATTAGCTTAAACGATATAGTACATAATCTTCTTGAAGAAGATTTGTAATGATGTTCAGTACATAATAATGAAGTAAAATTTGGCATCTTTTTGAATTTGATGTTGCTAGCTTATTTGCCACCCTATTTCTGCCTCTATTAGTCCACTGAAATCGTATATCTTCAAACTTTTGGCACCACCATTTGATATCTCTGGTCTAATTGTACACAGTGAAGTGTAGTTTATTGTTTTGTAGAATATCTTTTGAAGTCTTGCAGTCTGTTTCCAGTATGATTAGATTAACTATATTTTAAACCTAATTTTATATATTTAATAAATAAACCACAAATCTTGTTATACACATTTGTATTTATTTAACATTCATACTATTATTTATTATAAATAGATTCACAAATCTGAGACAAATATTTTTAACATTTAGACATTTATTATTAAAAAATATATAAAATTTTGGTTGGCCATTATTATCATCATAACACTTAGCTAGAAACCTTACTTACAAGCGCAGTTACAAAATCCCTTTTCTTCTGAACAACTACCAGGGGTTCCATATTGCTTCTTACACTTATCCAAACATTCTACTGGAATGCACCTCCCTTTCATGCTAATTTTATGAGGACAATTCTTTTTTTCTACTTTTTGCGCATCTGCCGTTATTCCTGTTAGATTTAAAAATCTCAAATATTAATTAGGAGAAAATATATATACATTTTCTAAAATATAAAACTTATCTATTAGCAAAAACTGCTTAATAAACTTTTCTTTAAACGTTGTTAATAAAAAGAGATATAGATGTTGCCAGTAAAGTTTTATTAAAAAACACATGATTTGGTCAAAATATTATAATAAAAACTGTGTATATATATAAAAATGATGTTTTAAGAACAATTACTGTATATATTGGAAAATTGTAACATATTACCTATAAATTGTAGAAATCTAATTCAAAATATCACATAATTTACATAAGAACTATACTTCAACAAATTATGAAAAATGTTGGTTAACGTAATGTATATGCATGACAAAATGTACATAAATAGATGAAAAACAATAAAAATATTTAATATTGTTTTATCATAGTAGTTCTTCATCATATATATGACATAGAGAATTAAAGGGAATATTCAAGTTCTACTCGGTTTTTAGAAATTACACAATTTATGAGAAAAATTATTGCGAATGATTCTTTGTCATTCCTTAAATTATACAATCTAAGTATTGTAATCAAATTATTAAAAATGACTATCTTAAATACAAACCTAGTGAGAGAATGATGCAGATAATTAAGAACGTAAACAAGAGTTGAAGGGATTTCCTCATCTTGGATTATTGAAATGAATTGATAGTGAGTTAAATATCTAGGAAAGAAATGAAGTATTCTATTTTTTACAACATAAGAAGTGTTCATACATATACACAAAAGAAAAATCTAATTTAAGAAACTCACGTTGATATGTTCCGATTTAAACGAATCTAATTTAGAAAACTCTAAACTTTGCTCATATAATATGTGAAAGCTTTAAACTCGTTCATTTTCTATTAAAAATAAAAGGGGATGAGTCTTATGCGTGTAAATAATTTTGTTGTACTCAAAAAGTTATTGCTATTTTTAGAATTATGAATATATTTAAAAGAATGTCATAAAAAACTTTTTCAAACATTACTATTTAAACACGCAGTTTATTAGGTGATATCCCACACGTAACACAATTTTAAATATTATATTAAAAATTCAGTAAGTATTTAATTAACTATTTTAATTTAATCATTAATATAGTGAATAGTGAAAACTGTGTAATACTCAGATAATTGAATTGAATTCAATTTTAATTTGGATAGTAAGAGTAAACTATGGAATACTCAGATAATTGACTTGTGCATCTATAATCCGTGTTTATGTGTTTCGTAGAACCAACAAGGTGTTGAGAAATGCTTTAAAGATAACATAACGTGATACTGTTTAGGTATGGATTTAAGAACTGCATAATATTAACGGTTAAACAAAAAAATGGTATATAACAAAGTGTGAATGGTAACAAAACAAAATGTGGTGAGGAACGAGTAGTAAAATGGTAAATATTTATATTTTATATTATGTATAATTTTTGTATTTCTAAAATAACATTTGTCAAACTTGTTTCATTAGTTTAAACGATATAGTACATAATCTTCTTGAAGAACATTTGTAATGCTGTTCAGTACATAATAATGAAGTAAAATTTGGCATCTTTTTGAATTTGATGTTGCTAGCTTATTTGCCACCCTATTTGTGCCTCTATTAGTCCACTGAAATCGTATATCTTCAAACTTTTGGCACCACCATTTGATATCTCTGGTCTAATTGTACACAGTGAAGTGTAGTTTATTGTTTTGTAGAATATCTTTTGTAGTCTTGCAGTCTGTTTCCAGTATGACTAGATTAACTATATTTTAAACCTAATTATATATATTTAATAAATAAACCACAAATCTTGTTATACACATTTGTATTTATTTAACATTCATACTATTATTTATTATAAATAGATTCACAAATCTGAGACAAATATTTTTAACATTTAGACATTTATTATTAAAAAATATATAAAATTTTGGTTGGCCATTATTATCATCATAACACTTAGCTAGAAACCTTACTTACAAGCGCAGTTACAAAATCCCTTTTCTTCTGAACAACTACCAGGAGTTCCATATTGCTTCTTACACTTATCCAAACATTCTACTGGAATGCACCTCCCTTTCATGCTAATTTTATGAGGACAATTCTTTTTTTCTACTTTTTGCGCATCTGCCGTTATTCCTGTTAGATTTAAAAATCTCAAATATTAATTAGGAGAAAATATATATACGTTTTCTAAAATATAAAACTTATCTATTAGCAAAAACTGCTTAATAAACTTTTCTTTAAACGTTGTTAATAAAAAGAGAAATAGATGTTGCCAGTAAAGTTTTATTAAAAAACACATGATTTGGTCAAAATATTATAATAAAAACTGTGTATATATATAAAAAATGATGTTTTAAGAACAATTACTGTATATATTGGAAAATTGTAACATATTACCTATAAATTATAGAAATCTAATTCAAAATATCACATAACTTACATAAGAACTATACTTCAACAAATTATGAAAAATGTTGGTTAACGTAATGTATATGCATGACAAAATGTACATAAATAGATGATAAAACAATAAAAATATTTAATATTGTTTTATCATAGTAGTTCTTCATCATATATATGACATAGAGAATTAAAGGGAATATTCAAGTTCTACTCGGTTTTTAGAAATTACACAATTTATGAGAAAAATTGTTGCGAATGATTCTTTGTCATTCCTTAAATTATACAATCTAAGTATCGTAATCAAATTATTAAAAATGACTATCTTAAATACAAACCTAGTGAGAGAATGATGCAGATAATTAAGAACGTAAACAAGAGTTGAAGGGATTTCCTCATCTTGGATTATTGAAATGAATTGATAGTGAGTTAAATATCTAGGAAAGAAATGAAGTATTCTATTTTTTACAACATAAGAAGTGTTCATACATATACACAAAACAAAAATCTAATTTAAGAAACTCACGTTGATATGTTCCGATTTAAACGAATCTAATTTAGAAAACTCTAAACTTTGCTCATATAATATGTGAAAGCTTTAAACTCGTTCATTTTCTATTAAAAATAAAAGGGGATGAGTCCTATGCGTGTAAATAATTTTGTTGTACTCAAAAAGTTATTGCTATTTTTAGAATTATGAATATATTTAAAAGAATGTCATAAAAAACTTTTTCAAACATTACTATTTAAACACGCAGTTTATTAGGTGATATCCCACACATAACACAATTTTAAATATTATATTAAAAATTCAGTAAGTATTTAATTAACTATTTAAATTTAATCATTAATATAGTGAATAGTGAAAACTGTGTAATACTCAGATAATTGAATTGAATTCAATTTTAATTTAGATAGTAAGAGTAAACTATGGAATACTCAGATAATTGACTTGTGCATCTATAATCCGTGTTTATGTGTTTCGTAGAACCAACAAGGTGTTGAGAAATGCTTTAAATATAACATAACGTGATACTGTTTAGGTATGGATTTAAGAACTGCATAATATTAACGGTTAAACAAAAAAAATGGTATATAACAAAATGTGAATGGTAACAAAACAAAATGTGGTGAGGAACGAGTAGTAAAATGGTAAATATTTATATTTTATATTATGTATAATTTTTGTATTTCTAAAATAACATTTTTCAAACTTGTTTCATTAGTTTAAACGATATAGTACATAATCTTCTTGAAGAAGATTTGTAATGCTGTTCAGTACATAATAATGAAGTAAAATTTGGCATCTTTTTGAATTTGATGTTGCTAGCTTATTTGCCACCCTATTTGTGCCTCTATTAGTCCACTGAAATCGTATATCTTCAAACTTTTGGCACCACCATTTGATATCTCTGGTCTAATTGTACACAGTGAAGTGTAGTTTATTGTTTTGTAGAATATCTTTTGAAGTCTTGCAGTATGTTTCCAGTATGATTAGATTAACTATATTTTAAACTTAATTATATATATTTAATAAATAAACCACAAATTTTGTTATACACATTTGTATTTATTTAACATTCATACTATTATTTATTATAAATAGATTCACAAATCTGAGACAAATACTTTTAACATTTAGACATTTATTATTAAAAAATATATAAAATTTTGGTTGGCCATTATTATCATCATAACACTTAGCTAGAAACCTTATTTACAAGCGCAGTTACAAAATCCCTTTTCTTCTGAACAACTACCAGGAGTTCCATATTGCTTCTTACACTTATCCAAACATTCTACTGGAATGCACCTCCCTTTCATGCTAATTTTATGAGGACATTTCTTTTTTTCTACTTTTTGCGCATCTGCCGTTATTCCTGTTAGATTTAAAATCTCAAATATTAATTAGGAGAAAATATATATACGTTTTCTAAAATATAAAAGTTATCTATTAGCAAAAACTGTTTAATAAACTTTTCTTTAAACATTGTTAATAAAAAGAGAAATAGATGTTGCCAGTAAAGTTTTATTAAAAACACATGATTTGGTCAAAATATTATAATAAAAACTGTGTATATATATAAAAAATGATGTTTTAAGAACAATTACTGTATATATTGGAAAATTGTAACATATTACCTATAAATTATA
>MU107662.1:0-25950 GCA_012274485.2 Sinapis alba | reverse complement strand
TGCCTCTATTAGTCTACTGAAATCGTATATCTTCAAACTTTTGGCACCACCATTTGATATCTCTGGTCTAATTGTACACAGTGAAGTGTAGTTTATTGTTTTGTAGAATATCTTTTGTAGTCTTGCAGTCTGTTTCCAGTATGACTAGATTAACTATATTTTAAACCTAATTATATATATTTAATAAATAAACCACAAATCTTGTTATACACATTTGTATTTATTTAACATTCATACTATTATTTATTATAAATAGATTCACAAATCTGCGACAAATATTTTTAACATTTAGACATTTATTATTAAAAAATATATAAAATTTTGGTTGGCCATTATTATCATCATAACACTTAGCTAGAAACCTTACTTACAAGCGCAGTTACAAAATCCCTTTTCTTCTGAACAACTACCAGGAGTTCCATATTGCTTCTTACACTTATCCAAACATTCTACTGGAATGCACCTCCCTTTCATGCTAATTTTATGAGGACATTTCTTTTTTTCTACTTTTTGCGCATCTGCCGTTATTCCTGTTAGATTTAAAATCTCAAATATTAATTAGGAGAAAATATATATACGTTTTCTAAAATATAAAAGTTATCTATTAGCAAAAACTGTTTAATAAACTTTTCTTTAAACATTGTTAATAAAAAGAGAAATAGATGTTGCCAGTAAAGTTTTATTAAAAACACATGATTTGGTCAAAATATTATAATAAAAACTGTGTATATATATAAAAAATGATGTTTTAAGAACAATTACTGTATATATTGGAAAATTGTAACATATTACCTATAAATTATATAAATCTAATTCAAAATATCACATAATTTACATAAGAACTATACTTCAACAAATTATGAAAAATGTTGGTTAACGTAATGTATATGCATGACAAAATGTACATAAATAGATGATAAAACATTAAAAATATTTAATATTGTTTTATCATAGTAGTTCTTCATCATATATATGACATAGAGAATTAAAGGGAATATTCAAGTTCTACTCGGTTTTTAGAAATTACACAATTTATGAGAAAAATTGTTGCGAATGATTCTTTGTCATTCCTTAAATTACACAATCTAAGTATTGTAATCAAATTATTAAAAATGACTATCTTAAATACAAACCTAGTGAGAGAATGATGCAGATAATTAAGAACGTAAACAAGAGTTGAAGGGATTTCCTCATCTTGGATTATTGAAATGAATTGATAGTGAGTTAAAAATTTAGGAAAGAAAGGAAGTATTTTATTTTTTACAACATAAGAAGTGTTCATACATATATACAAAATAAAAATCTAATTTAAGAAACTCACATTGATATGTTCCGATTTAAACGAATCTAATTTAGAAAACTCTAAACTTTGCTCATATAATATGTGAAAGCTTTAAACTCGTTCATTTTCTATTAAAAATAAAAGGGGATGAGTCCTATGCGTGTAAATAATTTTGTTGTACTCAAAAGTTATTGCTATTTTTAGAATTATGAATATATTTAAAAGAATGTCATAAAAAACTTTTTCAAACATTACTATTTAAACACGCAGTTTATTAGGTGATATCCCACACGTAACACAATTTTAAATATTATATTAAAAATTCAGTAAGTATTTAATTAACCTCTCTTGAGATAGTCCTAACAGTCCAGACTTTGTTTATAATCATCTTGTTTTATTTTTTAGGAGAAATGGCGAAATCTTCTGAGAGCAAGCTTTGCTCAGAGTCCCTCAAACAGCATGGTATATCTCTCTGTCTCTCTCTCTCTCTATCTCTCTCTCTCTCTCTCTCTCTCTCTATATATATATATATATATATATATATATTCCATTAGCTTGTAATTATATTCCTTAACCAACAAGACCTTGTGAATATGTGGGTGTGTTTCCAGGGAAGTCTCAAGAAACACGGGTCGATGCAAATTCCTATGCAGATTCTGTTGCAAGTAAAGGAGCTCATAGAAGCAATCACTTGTCCCACTGAATCACCGATAGAATAAGGTTGTTGGAGATAACAATAAAAAAGGAAGTTGGAAACAAGATCCAACTCCTTGTTGCTGAGTTTTAAAAAAAACTAAGAGAGATGAGGAATGTGAGATAAGATATATAGGCTTTTGAATAGTAACAGCAGAGTAAGCTCTGCAGATAAATCAGATAATATAACGTGATACAGTTTAGGTATAGATTTGAGAACTGCATAATATTAACGGTTAAACAAAAAAGGTATATAACAAAATGTGAATGGTAACAAAAAAAATATGGTGAGGAACCAATAGTAAAATGGTAAATATTTATATTTTATATTATGTATATTTATGTATTTCTAAAATAACATTTTCCAGCTTATTTCATTAGGTTAAACGATATAGTACATAATCTTCTTGAAGAAGATTTGTAGTGTTGTTCGAGACATAATAATGAAATAAAAATTGGCATCTTTGTGAATTTGAAGTTGGTAGCTTATCTGCCACCCTATTATGTCTCTATTAGTCCAGTGAAATCGTATATCTTCAAATTTTTGGCACCACTATTTGATATCTCTGGTCTAATTGTACACATCGAAGTGTAGTTTATTGTTTTGTAGAATATCTTTTGCAGTCTTGCAATTTGTTTTCAGTATGATTAGATTAACTATATTTAAAACCTAATTATTTATATTTAATAACTAAACCCAGAATCTTATTATACACATTTGTATTTATTTAACATTCATATTATTATTGATTATAAATAGATTAACAAACTGAGACAAACATTTTAACATTTAGATATTTATTATTAAAAATATATAAAATTTTGGTTGGTCACTATTATCATCACAACACTTAGCTAGAAACCTTACTTACAAGCACAGTTACATAATCCCTTTTCTTCTGAACAACTACCAACAGTTCCATATTGCTTCTTACACTTATTCAAACATTCTTGTTGAATGCATATCCTTTTCGCCCCACTTGGAATTTTATGAGGACAATTCTTTTTTTCTACTTTTTGCGCATCTGCTGTTATTCATGTTAGATATAAAATCTCAAATAAATAATTATGAGAAAATATATATACATTTTCTAAAATATAAAACTTATTTATCAATAAAAGCTGCTTAATAAACTTTTCTTTAAGCATTGTAAATAAAAAGAGAAATAGATGTTTCCAGTATTTTTTTTTTAAAAGCAAATGATTTGGTCAAAATATTATAATAAGAACTGTGTATATCTAAAATTTTGTTATTTTAAGAACAATTACTGTATATATTGAAAAAGCATAACATATTACCTATCAAATATATAAATCTAATTTAAAATATCACATAAATTTTACATAAGAACTATACTTCATCCAAATTATGAAAAATGTTGGTTAACATATTTGTATGTTCATGAAAAATGTACATAAATCGATGATAAAAATGAAAAAAAAATAAAAAAAATTATCATATTAGTTCTTCATCATATATATGACATAGAGAATTAAAGGGAATAATCAATTCCTACTCATTCTTTAAAAATTACATAATTCATAAGGAATTTTTGTTACATATGATTCTTTGTCATTCCTTAAATTTGAAAGAACTATAGAACAAAAATATTCATTATCAAAATTGATATGGTAATAATATTTTTTTTATTCCTTTTATTTTGTTCATACTCATTTTTTTCCTACTCCTTCATATTCTTATTTTAATGGTAATCAGTTAAGAGTCATAAACTCACACATTAAAAAATAAAAAATGAACAAAAATAGAAAACAAAATCTTAAATGCTTCAGGGATGATCCTTTTAATTTTTACACAAAATGTTTGACCTACTTTTCTATATTTTCTAGCCTTCTAGAAATTTATGGATTTAACAGAAAAGATATAATTTAATGCTATATTTTATATAGTAAGAAAAAATTATTATAAGGAGTTTGCACTATATTAAAAGTAAAATTTTAAGGATCTAAGTATTGTAATCAATTTATTATAGAATGAATATACACAATATATTAAGATGTAAATACAAACCTAGTGAGAGAATGATGAAGATAATTAAGAACGTGAACAAGAGCTGAAGGGATTTCCTCATCTTGGATTATAGAAATGAATTGATAGTGTGTTAAAAATGTAGGAAAGAGATGAAGTATTCTATTTTTTACAACATAAGAAGTATTCATACATATATACATAATAAAAATCTAATTTAAGAAACTAACATTGATATGTTCCGATTTAAATGAATCTAATTTAGAAAAATCTAAATTTTTCTTATAAAATATGTGAAAGCTTTAAACTCGTTTATTTTCCTATAAATAAATAAAAGGGGTATGAGTCCTATGCCTGTAAATAATTTTGATGTACTAAAAAATATTGCTATTTTTAGAATAATGAATATATTTAAAAGAATGTCAATAAAAAAAAACTTTTTCAAACATTACTATTTAAACACGCAATTTATTAGGTGATGGCCCACACGTAACATAATTTTAATTATTATATTAAAAATTCAGTAAGTATTTATTTAACTTTTTAGTTTATTCTAGTGAAAACTGTGTAATACTTAGATAATTGAATTGAACTCAGTTTTAATTTAGATAGTAAGAGTAAATTTTAGATTGACTTGTGTAACTTTTATTAGGAAGCTTTGGTCTTTATTATGTTATTTGGTCATTTAAAATGGCTTTTCATGTCTAAAGATGAAGCTTTGCTCTTGCCTCTTGGTTTTATATTGACAAGAGATGGAAGGAACAGATTGTCTCAGAAGCATCAGAAGTTAATTATTAAATAATCAAAGTGGCCAAACAACAACATTGCAGTCTTCAAACTAACTCGTATGTAAAAGAATATACACAGAAGTTGCTTATGCATCTATAATCCGTGTTATGTGTTTCGTAGAACCAACAAGGTGTTGAGAAATGCTTTAAAGATTTAATCAAACAATGTTTACTTTAGCCTCTTTGCCCACAAATGTCTCCCTGTTACTTGAGACGGTGGATATAATAGATCAGTCCACTGGTTGCTAGATGGATCCGAACCAGCACAACGCTTTACATTTACATCTCTATTGTAAGACATGGACTGTTTCTTCTCAAACGTTGTTTTGGAACAAGACAATGAAGAAGACCCTGATCGTCTCTGCTTAGCTTTGATAGATTGTGTCAGGCTCATGTAACTTGGCTTTCTGTAATATCTTCCTTCCTCAAGGAAACTTCCTGAGAAGGGAACTGGGGACTGAGATGTGGGTGAAGACTCAGAACTAGTAGCTGATGATGACACTGGAGGAGGTCTAGCCAAAACTCGGGTTGTGAGATTGTTCTTCCTGACATGAACTATGTCATGTTCAGACACACTGATCTCACTTTTCCTTGCGTTGTCTGACGAGTTTGTAGGACCTTCCCATGGCCTGTCTGCAACCCATCTGTCAAGCCAATTCAAACCAGGACTGCTCTTGCAAGACCCGTTGCTCTTTTTAACACTTCCTTGTTTGGTTGCCTTAGTGTTCGGACTTGGACATGTCCTTAGCTATCAAAGTTTTATAAACTCAATACACACAAATCTCTTTGAGAGATAGAGAGTCAATTCTAAAAATTTTGAATGCATTACCTGGTGTGTGAGTGCATATACCATAGCTCTCTCCCTCTTGATTGCTCCCTCTTGCCTCATTTGTAGCTTCGTCCTCACTTCATTTACACTTCCAGGACTGTCACACCAACCCTTCTACAAAAAAAACATCATTGCAAAGTTTCTAAATTTAGTAAGTCCCAGTTTATCTCAAGAGTTCATGCACTTGTCTGATAATAATCATTACCTCAGCTTGCTTAGCAGGATCATCCTTTTGTTCAGATGGTTTCTGTAACTCATGTTCACCTAAAGGATCCCTGTTACAATGAGCTCGTACACGAGCTTGGACTCGAACAAGAGCTTGCATACACCTAAGTGTCACATCTGCTTGTTTCCTGACTTGCCTTCCACGGAATATCGCTTGAATCCTCACCACCGCCTTAAGAGCTCTCAACGCCTGTCTTGCCTATAGCAAACATTGACCACAAAAGCTTCATTAAGTGTTGATGGTTTGATTAAAGTTTCCAACTTTGTAAAGGTAAACAACCACCAAGACAAAACTCATTGTAAACAACCAAACAATGGTTTAAGCAAACTATGAACAGGTAAGAGTCACTGTACCAAGAAAGCTCGAAACGCAGCCTGGATTTGAGTTGCAGCCCATTCTCGTTTAACAAGAAAGAAGTCTTTAGGTGGAGCTCTGATAACAGCAGCAACAGACGCTGCAAAAGAATCGTCGGCAGAGAAAGACGGTGGATCTGAGCAGAGAGAAGGAGTGCCATAACTACCAGCACGGTTCTTGAAACCCTTGGAAGAAGATAAGAGACTCTCTGATGAAGTCCTCCAGAGCTTCCATTTCTTCTTGCTGTTCTTATCACCTGACTGAAACATCAATGCTTTATGTTCTGTAAGAAAGAAAACAGAGATCGAGTGAACAGAGAGACAGATATAGGTTTTCGAGATTACTTGATCATCAGTGATGTTTTTTTTGTTAGATATCAGAGACTTAATCCAGTTTCCGGAGCCACCCATCATTGTTCCTCAGATCTGTGATAAAAAGTTTGAGACTTTCACAGGTTTTGGAATCAGATCGGTCGGATAAAGCAGAAGAAAGAGAGAAAGTTTCTCGTCCTTTGGTGGCTTGTGTGAATGATGTAGACAAAAGAGTTTGCAATGTTAAAAGAAGAGAAGCGTTTGAATTTTGAATTTTTGTTTGAAGAAAAGAAACATTTATGAATAACGGTAACATTTGACATTTCGCTTTCGTCGTCATAAATGAATACGACTAGATACACGTCGGGATGATAAATAATTCGGGTGATAATAGGAACAAAAATTTTCTTAGATAGTCTCTTTTAGTTTATTCTTCACAAAAATAGTTCATAACGAAGAAAATTACCAAAATGAAATTTTAGAAGCTAATTTTTTTATTTATATCTATTTATACTCTTGGAGTTAACTAATTTAGACTTTATGGTTTAGAGTTAAGGGATGGGTTTGGGGATAGAGTTTCAAATTCAAAAAAAAAATAAAAAAAAAATGAAAATTTCAAAAAAAAAAATTATTATTTTGGTCATTTTATTTTGGGCAATTCTCTTAAATAGCACTTTTTTAGTTTTTGTCACAAAAATTGCCCTAAAAAATAAAATGACCAAAATAGATTTTTTTTTTTTTTTTGAAATTTTGATTTTTTTTTATTTTTTTTTTTGAAATTTGAAACCCTAACCCCAAACCCACCCCTTAACTCTAAACCCTAAAGTCCAAATTAGTTAACCCTAGGGCTATAAATGCATATAAAAAAAAATATTTTGGTCATTTTCTTCTTTAAAAACTATTTTTGTGACAAATAAAATAAAATGAACTATCTAAGGGAATTTCTCTTTTATTTTTCTAAGACTATTTTGTGACAAAAACTTAAAAATGACTGTTTTTGTAACAAAACTTAAAAATTACTATTTAAGAAAATTGCCCTAATAGAATTTCTAAATTGGCTTTAGGTACATATGTATACAAGTTAAAATGAAAGGAACACCTTACTTCATGTTTCTTAATTTTTAACCAATGTAATACATTTCTTTTTGTTCAATATATCAACTTCTTATTCACCAATAACCAATAATATGATTACAAAGACTTTAACCTCAATAAAAATTCAACCGCAGAGAAACGATTTGTTATCACCTTGAAACACATATATAGATCTTTAGGTACTTAATCAAACTTTATTGCACTCTTAGAACATTGATAATGGAGAATTCTTCTCAAAAAAAATATTAATAAAAATAATAAAGTAGGAGAAAACTAACAAAAAGTTTAGAATGTATTTTTAAATGAGAATATGTTTTCATGTTTTAAGAGCTTCTTTTTCATACTTATCTTATTTTATTTAGTTCACAAATATTTTTTTATTAATAATTAAAATAATACTTTTAAGAATTTTGAGAAAGAGTTTTTCATTACTGATTTGGAAAAAATCATCTCTTACACTTTTTTAGGATTTTTTATTCGCACGTGTAAATTACACGTAACGGTTAAACAAAGTCTGAATGTAAAAATAAAAAAGTTTAAGAATTTTTCAAAAATATATGCATAAATTATGTTCTAAAACTTCAAAATTTAGATACATTATTATTAATTTAAAGATTATAATTTTAAAAGAAACACTATACATATAGAAATATTAATTTTTTAAACTATTTCATTTTATTTTAAAATATATAGTTGATATTTTTTGAACATGTCTAAAAATAATTTGAGACTGTCTGCACCCTTTAGGAATTGTAAAGCAAAAACACCAAACTTTTGGCAGTGACTTCTAGAAAAGAAAAAGAAAAAAAAAAAAAACAGGTTACAACAACAAAAACCACCGGTTTCTTAAACCAGTGGTTCGAGTCCGGATAAGGGTCGTGTCGTCTAGTTGTTGTGAGGGGACCCACTACTCTTCGTTACATCTAACGGTCCACATTTAACGCATCTCGTTTCGAGAAAAATCCCAAACAGAGCAAACGCCGTCGAATCAAGAACCAAAAATAGGCAGCAGCACGATCATCATTATCTATAGGAGGGAGATTCAGACACCCATCCATGGCGGAACAAAATCGAAACTCTTTATCAGGTACACACAAACAATGAACCCATCAGATCTCACGGGTTATAGGTTTCTTTGAGTTTCTATAAGAGAAAAAAAAAAAGCAAGACTTTGATCAAATACTGTTCTTAACAATTTCACAATCAAATCACGAGTCCATTGAAATGTTTATCAGAATTATCGAAAAAATAGAAGAAGAAAAAAATTGATTATGTTGTTTATAGCTGCATGTAATCTTGTTTGTGTAGATTCATAGAACTGCACACTTCTTATTTGCTTTGTTGGGTGTTTTTTTTAAGAGGAGAAGACTATAAGAGCGCCTAATGTGTTGGAACGGGTCAAAGAAGAGATAGAGGCAATAGGTCATCATCATGAAAAGTCGAGGAGTCACCATCACAAAGAGACTCATGGAACAAGTGACGACATTGATCAGAACACATCAGTTGATGATGTCAAAGGACCTGGTTTATTTGAACGAGTCAAAGAAGAGGTCGAAGCCATCGTTAATGTTGTTGTTACTCCTAAGCATTCTCCAAAGAAGTGAATGTCTCATAGTAACGCATGTAAGGACAAACTTAATTTTATACTCTCTCTATTTCTTTCAGTGTCATTTTGATTCTTTTCACACATATTAAAAAAATGATTAGAATGCATTTATGTGGTAGCTATTCAACCAATAGTATTTTAGATAAATAAAAATATTTATAAAATCAATGTATTTTACAATAAATATCAAAGTAAAACATTAATAAATTGCATTGAAAATTGAAAACGACACTCTTTATAAAACGAAAATAAAATCTCAAAACGACACTCTTTGTGAAATGGAAGAAATATTAATATATCGCTAAGACAAAAACTTTATTTCATATATATCTCTGAGTGTTGGACCTCTGATGTTTACTAGTTTCTAAGTATGAAGTCTTTCACACGTATCAGAATTGTGTTGATTCATGGGAAAAGGGTATTTTCCACTTATACAATTTCGTGCCTTTACATACCTATATCGTGCCTTTACATACCTATATTAAGAATAAGTGCGATTTCATACTCAAAACTGTAAAAATATTTAAATTTATACCCAAGCTTAATACTATAATACGAAAACCTACTTTGACTAACCACACGTTAGTCAACCGTTTGTTAGTTCAAAACAACTTTGTTTTAATTGAGAAAGAAGGAAAAAAAATCAGACGTTCATGGGCTTCGAACTCATAGACGCAGACAGTAATTTAGACAAATACTTGATCCCTTGGCCATAAAGATATTATGAAAATCGTATAAACTGTAATTTATATAACAAAAGAAACCGTTTGCCTCATCATTAAAGCATAACGTCAATTCCTCTAGGCTTAGAGCATGTCCAATATAAAACTCTATTTTTCTTCAAAATAAAGTAAAAGAGAATATTAAGTAAAAATGCTCTAATTTTATTCAATTTTTTATTTTATTCTAAACAAAAAAAAATCTATTATAGAGTGAGATATAGGGGTTGAAGCATTTTTTACTACAACTCCATTTTACTCAATTTTAAAGTAAAAAATAGAGTGGAGTTGGATATGCCCTTAATCGACAAGATATATCATGCTTACGAAAATGGAACATCATCTTCCTTGCCCCTGAAACTCATAGAGCAATCGTTTATGGGTATTTGAAGTCGCCCATGCCCCTATCCAATTAATAAAATGTGAATTGACAAAAACGCTTTCAGATTAAAAATAAAATAAAATTGTAGTTTGGTTGGAATTCAGATTGGTTATTGCGGTCAGGTAATTGCGGTTTGTTTGGAATTCGGTTTGGTATTTAAAAAAAAATAATAATAATAATTAAAACTGGATAAAGAACATAAACCCGAAGGTCACAGCTCCTCCTCTTCCTCCATCGCTGCAGCTCAACTCTTCCAACACTCCTCTCTCCCGCAACTTCTCCATCGTTGCCGTCTATTGTCGTAGACCAATCGTTTTTCGATGTGTAGCATTCCGTTGGGGCCAATCGAGCTGTAGGTAAGTTGTTCTCTCTGCCTCGACCTTTCTTTCAGAAGTAAATATTAATGGATTTGTAATTGGAATCTAATTAGGAGTATGCAAATCGGTACTGTTTTGTTTGGGGGTCGACTTGTAAAGGAAATTGATATATAATGCATTTCAGTGGTTGAATTGGAGCAGATAAACTATAGACTGGCACCTAGATCAATCTGCATCCAAAACCAATCCAATTTGTTCTTGATAATTGTAGTAAAATTATATAACTCGGAACAACTGGTAAAACTATGGATAACTGGGGAAAACTTGGAACAACTGGTAAAATTGTGTATAAGTGGAAAAAACTTGGAACAACTGGTATAACTTTAGAAAAATTTAGCCATTTTTGTTGAGTTTGTTCTATTTATTTTAGCAGGATACAATGAGCAATCACGTCAGCATACATTTTAAATTCAGAGACCGCTTGTATAGTATAACTCTGAAGACATTAGTGGAGGATATGACTTTTTCAATGATAGAAGATAGGATGTATAAGAAGCTTAGGTTGGATGAACGTAAGGATAAACTGGAAATGAGCTACATTCTGGTGGTGGTAGGATGTGAGAAACCTTTAACTATTGTTGATGATGAGGATCATTTTGTTTACCTAGCGTCCACGGATAAAGAGAACCAAAGATTTTTTTTGCTTCTGGAGAGTAGTGGAAGATTGGAACTACTAGACAAACTCTAGAGAGTGAGAAAAGTTATGTTGGTATGAACTCCGAAGAGTTGCAGCCATTGGAGGATGAAATTGGACCTAATGCCATAACGTAGGAGCGAAGCAGGGAAATAACGAGGTGATAGAGGGTGATAATGATGATGATACAACACAATATGATTGTATGAAGACAAATACCGGTATGGAGATAGATACCGATGTGGAGACTGATACCGGTATGTAGACTGATACCGGTATGGAGATGATACCGCTGTGGAGACTGATACTGTTGTTCTAACCGCTGATAGGTATGTTGAACAACCACCTGATGTAGAATCTAGTAAGTATATAGAGGAATGACGTGATTGTTTGAGTCTGAGTAAGCATGACGAATTTCCAAGTAAGAAGGCAATTCAAGAGATGGTCGATAAAGCTGTATTTAGTGAATGTTTTCATTATCTCACCAAAAAGTCGGATCGTAGACAATTGGTGGTAAAATGTTCGCAAGCTAACTGTGAATAGGGATTAAGAGTTACAAGGATTCCTGAGACAAAAATTTACTTTATTATAAGCTACATGAAGATGCATACATGCTCTTGAACTAGTCGAAGTAAAAGCAACGACAAAAGAAGAGGATCAGCAGAACTAGTCTCAGCTTTTTTGAATGAGGAATACCCATAAGACTTGGAAACTCCAGTTCTGAAAGTTATTCAGGGACTTGTTAAGTTCAAACTTGGTGTCATTATATCGTACTTTACGGTGTAGTGAGGGAAAAATCAGGCGGTTTGGGATACACGTGGTAGTCCGGAAGATAGCTACAAGATGATGTATTGATATTTTTACATGTTAAAGCAAGTGAATCCGGGAATAAAAACCAGTATGAAATTGGATGAAGTAGGTAAATTCAAGTACCTCTTCATAGCTTTGGGAGCTTGTAATGAAGGATTTGCAGTCATGAGAAATGTGATAGTTGTGGATGCGACATGGCTGAATACAGATATGGCGGTGTTCTAGTTTTCGCCAAAGCCCAAGATCCTAATCATCATCATTATCCACTTGCGCTTGCAGTACTAGATGGAGAGAATCATGCTAGTTGAACTTGATTTTTTGGAGATGCTTAAAAATGTTATACCAGACTCTTCTGAACTGGTTTTCATGAGTGAAGAAAATCAAAGCCTGATCTTCGATATAGCAAACATGTTTCCACAGGCTCACCATGGTCATTGTTTATGACATTTGAAGGAAAATGTTAAAGGGCATGCTTGTAACGTTAACAAAGATGTTGTTGGGCATATATTCATGGAGTTGGGCAAATATTACATGGTGGCTGACTTCAACTATGCTTACGAATCATTTAAGAGAAAATATCATTCAACTTGGAAGTATGTGGAGGAGAATATTGAAAAAGACAAATGGGCAATAGTTTTTTTTTCACGTGACATGTACAACTTGGACACAAGCAACAATGTGGAATTAATGAACAAAGTATTTAAAGAGGCAAGGAGGTGAGCCTTAAAACCAATGATGGATTATATCATGAGGACATTCTCTGATTAGTTTAATCAACATCGGAAGGATGCCATTTCTGGATCAATCGATATCAAACTGGTGCCTTTTGTTAACATCCACTTGCAAGACTATGGGTTGATGCACGAAGGATACCTGTGAGGGAGCTTAATAGTTATTAGCTTAAGTACGAAATAACCGACTCTGATGGGAAGATGTTTTTGGTGAAATTGGTGGCGAAACCTTGTACTTTGCAAGGTGGGGGATTATAAAAAGTATCCTTGTCTGTACGAACTGGCTGCTTACATATATTTCACTAAGAACGTTGATGGTGGCATTGGCAGGCGCCATAATATCCATATAGAATATCATGAGCTCTGCTCAAAATATTACTTCATGGAACTATGGGCATTGGCTTATTGCAGGGCACTTTATGTTGTGCCCGACATGTATGTTTGGAATGTACCAGATCACATCAAGGAGCTGAAGATCATACCTCTGGATCGCATCATGCGGAAGGGAAGGAAATAGTTAAAAGACATCCATCTTGTGGAGAACGACGTAATAGAACACAAAACAAAAGGCGGCCAAGGCAAAACGATGGTTTCAATTGGTTGCNCAACATAAATGTAACTCTATCTTTTGTTTTTCTGTTATCATAGTTTAAATGTTTTTATTATAAGGGAAATGTTATAAGACTTGATGAAACTTGTATGTTATGTATGTACAACTAAGTAAAACTTCTTTCTTTGTTGCTTTAACTGCGATAAGTAAACTTAGTAAAACTTATAAAATATAAATTTGAAGATACAAATTTTAAACTTGTTAATAAGTCATATAAGTAATAGGATAGTTATTGTAAGTTATTTTTATGTTAATTATGATTTAGTCAAAATTACTAAAACTTCCATCTTGTTACTTATTGGTATTCATATAGGAAATACATTATGTTCTTATAGTTTTCTCTTTAATATTCACCTTGTTAGATGACAAAATTTATATATCATGAAATCAAGTATATTTTTACATGATCACATGACAAATGAATCTAGAAAACAAAATATAATTGGTATAACCATAAAATCAGTTATTTAAGTAAAGTAAAACTAAGAAAAATATAAAAAAATAGAAAAGTTAAATTTTGAGCACGGAAATTTTTAGAAAATTTTTCCCGCCCAACTTTCGAATTTTGCCTCCCATTTTTTTAAATTTTCCACACCCCAAAATCGATGAAACCAAGTATTTAAACTTCTTTTAGGGTTTTCCCCATTTCTCTCATCCCCATTCTCTCTCTTCCCCATTTCTCTCAACCTCATTCTCTCACAAAACAACCCCAATGAGAAATATGTCCGTCTCTTCTTCCACGACTGGTGGTAAGTGTTGGTGCGGGGAGGGTATCAACAAGCTCATCTCCAAATCCAATCAAAACCCATATTGCCGGTATTATCGGTGTATCCATGCGGCTCAAAGGAAGGTACATTCGTTTAGCTTTAGTTATTGAATGTTTGTTGGTTTAAGTTGTTTGATAAAAAAAATTGTATCTTATGGACGACAATCACATCTTCAAATGGGTCGATGAAGCTTTCACTGACGAGATAAAACATTTGGAGTACCAAGTTTAAATGCTAGAAGGAGAAGTTAAAGTTCTCATAACAACAATAAGGAGTGAAAGTCCCAAAATTAGGCCTAAGATAATGATACTAGAAAGTTGTCTTATTGTCGTTGTAGTTTTAGGAATTTGGATGTACAAGTAATTTTTAAAGTTAATGAAAAACTTACTTTCTGTTTTTTCTAAGTTTTTCTAAATTTTACGAAGTGGACAATTGAAAAAATAAAACTTCGGTAATTGTTTATCACTTGTATCAAGGAATGCATCTTCTCGCCCCATTTTCAGTTGCAATAAATGGAGAACTTGCAGGATTTTTTCCTGGGAAAAAGTCTTAGACAAGGGGATTATATGTCCCCCACATCTCTTCATTATGGTCATGTAAGTGCTTTCTAAACTTTTTAAACATGGCGGAACTGGTTGGTTCGTTGAGACTGCATCTACTTTGTTCCTCCCAAGGCTAAGTCATCTTTTGTTAGCTGATGACCTCGTAGTGTTCTCCGACGGATCTTGTTTTTCAGTAGCGGATATTAAAGATGTTATGTATGTCTTCAAGGGATACTCAGGTCTAGATATAAATGATTCCAAGTCAATAATTTTCTTTGGAGGTCATGCATACCTACAAGCATCAGTCCTTAGTGATATTTCAAGATTTAAAAGAGGCTCATTTTCCACAAAGTACTTGGATTTACCATTAGACCTGAGAAGAATCAATCTCATCACATTACAATTATTCTTGGTAAGGATTACTTCAAAGCTGCATTTGTGTACAGTAAAGGTTCTCTCCTTCACTGGGAAGATTAAATTTATATACTCAGTCATATACATAATGGTTAACTTCCGGAGCTAGGTGTTTGTGTTCCCTAAGAGGTTCTATGAGAAAGTAAACTCTTTGTGCTCAGCTTTTCTTTGGAAGAACAGTATTACACATGCAGCTGGAGCAACATGATATCGTAGCCTACTTCTCTAACTCGGGTACTCTATGGGTAGCGTGGTTAACTTCAAACATTTTTCATGGGAAGAATATCGGTTAATGGCTGATTCTCAGCGGTTTTCTATGAAAATTAAGATTATGCTTCAACTCAAAAAATTGTGTCATCGATTCCTGAGATGCTCGAGTGGGGATGGTCAATCTTCCTTGTTTTGGTTCTATACATGGATGGATCTTGGAAAGCTGTTCTCTATCTTTGGTTTTCGCGGACTGAGAGACCTTCACATTCCCCGTGATGCTTATGTTGCTTATGCGGTCTGGAACGGTCACTGGCATTTACCTTCCACAAGGCCTGATGATACTGAAATATTACAAATTATACTCTCTACCATCTCCACTCCTTCTGAAACCAATGGTAGAGACGTTTATCTTTGGAGAGCTTCTTCAGGAAGTTTCACTTGTAAGTTCTCCTCGAGAGTTACTTGGAATATGATTTGGGATCAATCGATGACTGTGATGTGGTATGACACTATCTGGTTTAAAGAGGAAATATTGGGTTGCTCTTTTATTACTTGGTTGCATTCTTAAGGTTTTATTTATTGGCCTTGTATCATTCAAAAGCTTTCCACCTTATATTTCTCTTTGTTTTAATAACTTTGTCTCATGTGGAGCAAAGCTCTTTTTAGTCAAGCTTAGTCCCCTTGGAATATATTTAAAGGAAAGTGCAGATCTGGAGTGTTTTAATAATTTCAGTGTTTTAAAAAACTAAAAAAAATTAAGGTGTCAAGTTTGATCTGTCTAAGTTACTTTTAATATTGAAAAATGTTAAAATTATACACAGGCGAGTACACATATTTTGGTAGAAGTTAATTCCATGTTGATTTTTGGTAGATTATGTGAGTTTTTCAAATTACATCAAATATTTTTTTTTTGCATGAAAATAATAAGGTGCCTATATATGGACCATTGTGGCCCATGCAAAGTATCCAACAACTCCTCATGATAATACTTCATATGTTTCAATATAAGTGTCATTTTGACATTTTCACACAGATTAACAAAATGATTGAAATGATTAATTACTAGATATTTAATAGCGCATAGCGCAGGTTGGTTAATTCATAAAAAGAAAACAAATCAACTATACACTTACATACATAGTCAATATTTGAGTTACATGTACTATATCAATATTTGAGTTACATGTAATAAAATTGTTTTTAAAAATAAAGGTTAAGCGTGACCTTTTGAAGTTATACTGCACATCTAGAAAACAACAAATGATTGGATTTTTTGTCATCTAAACATGATAAATCATCTTATTTTACGTTTAAATCAGAGTTCCACAACTGATCAATGCTACAAATAGCCATATTTCTTTTCCAGAAACAGAGAGTTTAAAAGAGTAATGAAAATACATTTTTGAGAAATTCCGCATGATAGTCTTTTTTAATTTATTTTCACAAAAATAATATTCAAGAAAAAAAATAACCAAATTGTTTCATTAAATAAGTAAATATACATTTATAACCCTATGATTAACTAATCTAAATTTAAGATTTAGAGTTAAGGGATATGAGTTTTGGAGTGAGGTTTTAAATATTAAAAAATCAAAATAAAAATATGAAAATTTTATAAATAAAAAGAGCTATTTTGATCATTTTTAGTGTTATCTTATGATAAAAACTTTAAAAATGAATATTTGAGAGAATTACTTTATATTTTATCAATAAATTAGATTGTCTGAGTATATATTGTTTCCGAGTGTCAATGCAGTATATAAAAAATATTTATTTGATCAATAATATTTGAGATATATAAAATTATTTATAAAATCAATGCAACTTGTAATTAATTTTAAATTGAAATAAAGTATAATTAAAATTTTCAAGTGCACTTTATATACAAGAAATGTTAGAATATGAACTAGAAGGAATAATTAAGATCTCCTTTGAAAGAAAAGCGTTATGGTTTTGATGTTGTGTGTATATCACTTCGGATACTTTGGCCGCGTAGAGAGAGGCCGACGCTATGTCGCCGGAAGTCAATCGGAATCCACTGCTACTCCTTGATTCAATCCTTTTGATTTTATTTGGCTGTACTATCTCATATCCTCAAATACCTGCTCCAATCTCGTTTTCTTTTTCCTGTTCTGAGTTTCTGGTGAAAGGTGAAGCTTCTGGTGGTGGTGGCTAGTAATCGGGGATTAGGGTAGTTATATAGGTAGTTCCTAGGGTTTTATCAGCTTCTGTTTTGATGGAGCCGAGAGTGGGAAACAAGTTTCGGCTGGGAAGGAAGATAGGCAGTGGATCATTTGGAGAGATCTATTATCTTGGTAATGCCCCTTTCTTGTTTTTAAAAATCAAATTCACATCTTGTTTATGTCTTATTTTTTGAGTAGAAACTGTTGTTTTGTAGGTACAATTATCTAGACAAATGAAGAAGTTGCCATTAAACTTGTAAGTATAGGTAGCCCTTTTCAGTTATTGATCATTGATAACCTACAATTTTGAAAATGTGAGGTTTATTTTTTACTTATGGTTCTCCTCAATATATAAAAGAATCAATTTTTCTCGGAAAGTGGGAATGGAAAAAGCTGTGATTGCGGTGGCATTATGTTATTGTTTCGTCTTTCTTAGCTTCAGAGGTTATAGTATTACTGTGTGGGTTTAGACATAAAAGGAATCAAAGTTACTATCTAGGTCAATTCTCTCTTAAGTAATCCTTTTAAGTTTTTGTCATAAAAATAGTTCTCAAAAAATAAAATGACCAAAATAAACTTTTTTTTTTTTGAAATTTTGATTTTTTTTTTTTGAAATTTGAAACTCTAACCTCAAACCCACCTCTTAACTCTAAACCCTAAAGTCCAAATTAGTTAATCCTAGGGGTATAAATGCATTTTTTAGCTTCAAAAAAATATTTTGGTCATTTTCTTCTTTAAAACTATTTTTGTGACAAACAAACTAAAAAGGGCTATCTGAGAGAATTTCTCTACTATCTAATAGGCTATATACATCTCTAAGCCTATAAGCAGTTACTGCTTCTTTGTATTCCTTTCCTTCGGTTTTGATTTTCTATGAATGTTTTCGCTCTCAATTTAAACAATGCATTTCTGTGTAAGAACTGAGAGCTATTATTGATTTTTGGGGGAAGATAGTGTAGTTAATGCTGAATAAGCTCTTAGAGTCCACGACAACATTAGTGAGCCCCAACCTTTTTGAATATTCTGAGAAGTTTGTTGTGGCCTAGAAATGGAGAATGAAGAAGCAGACAGCTACACATATAGAACGTTAGTTGTACTGGTTCTGAGTGTCTAGTATGCTAAATGCCTAAATCAAATCCTCGTGTTTGTTTTCATATTTCTTTTTTCTTTGTTCTGAAATGTGATACATTTATCTTAAGTTGACTGCATATTTTCTGATGGCATCTGTTGGAGATGGATCTAGCACAAGAGCATTAAGTGCTAGGCCTAAAATCAGGTTCGGCCCAATAAGCAAGTTGATGATTGTACAAGAAGACACTCAATACTTTTACTATAAATAAGAGGTGTCAGAGTCATTAATGGGCAGTCAAAAACGTACGAAAAGTACAGAGAGCACAAAAAAGGAGACCTGTCTTGCTCAATGCAGCTCGTCCTTGACGACCAAACACCAAAATAGAGAGATATTTGTTTAGACAACCTGTGTAAACAAGCATCTCTAATTTTTGTAATTGTCTGAGCTCTTTGTTACTTGACCATTAATACGAAAATCCTCACCCCTTCAACTCATTTATTAATATTGCATCATCAACCGAATATGGAATCAAACAATTGGCGTCCTCATGGAGTTGGAGATTCTTTTACACTTCAAGACATCTCGACGGTCACAGAATCCACATCGCAACCAGACGCCCTGATCTCCACAATCACCAACGACCCAGGAACATCAAACATAGCAACCACGACGATCTTGGGACAACCGACCAGCAACACCGTGTTGACGACCTCTGGTCAGCCAGTCTCACTTGACGACGAATCATAGGACGATCAACTTTCGACTCTTGCCTCTTTCTCAACAGCAAACTTATTCGCAACATCAAGTCTATCTCTCATCACAACGCTCATGACCCTCCAGGTTTGGCAGCGAAGCTCTTTGAGGGTCATGAGCGTTGTGATGAGAGATAGACTTGATGATGCGAATAAGTTTGTTGTTGAGAAAGACGCAATAGTCGAAAATTCATCGTCCTTTGATTCGTCGTCAAGTGAGACTGGCTGACCAGAGGTCGTCGACACGGTGTTGCTGGTCGGCTGTCCCAAGGTCGTCGTGGTTGCTATGTTTGATGTTCCTGGGTCACTGGTGATTGTGGAGATCAGGGCGTCTGGTTGCGATGTGGATTCTGTGACCGCCGAGCTGTCTTGAAGTGTAGAAGAATCTTCAACCCCATGGGGACGCCAATTGTTTCATTTCATATTCGGTTGATGATGCAATATTAATAAATGAGTTGAAGGGGTGGAGATTTTCGTATTAATAGTCAAGTAACAAAGAGCTCGGACAATTACAAGAATTAAAGATGCTTGTTTACACAAGTTGTCTAAACAAATATCTCTCTATTTTGGTGTTTGGTCGTCAAGGACGAGCTGCACTGAGCAGGACAGGTCATCCTTTGAGAGAAGTCTCTTTTTTTGTACGTTTCTGACTGCCCATTAATGACTCTGACACCTTTTATTTATAGTAAAAGTTTTGAGTGTCTTCTTGTGCAATCATCAACTTGCTTTTTGGACCTAACAGTTAATGCTCTTGTGCTAGGTCCATCTCCGACAGCATTCTTTTCTCTTCTACCAGGAAAATACCAAAACTAAGCATCCTCAGTTGCTGTATGAATCAAAGTTGTATAAAGTATTACAAGGAGGAAGTAAGGATCTAGTTCTCTACTTGCTTGCCTTTGATTTCATCTTTCTTATCTAAGAGAGTTTGCTTTTTTTTTCTTGATTTTAGCTGGCGTTCCCAACGTTAAATGGTATGGTGTTGAAGGCGAATATAACGTCCTTGTGATAGACTTGTTGGGGCCTAGCCTTGAAGATCTATTCAATTTCTGTAGTAGGAAGCTTTTTCGCTTAAGACTGTACTAATGCTTGCAGATCAAATGGTAGGATCCCCCTTTCATTGCCTGAAAATAGTTGCCAAAATTACTTAAAGATATCGTCTTCTTTTCTTTTTCCTCTTGTCAGATCAATCGCATTGAATTTGTTGACCAGAAGTCATTTCTTCACCGGGACATTAAGCCTGACAACTTTCTGATGGGTCTTGGGAGGCGTGGAAATCAGGTAGTTGATGAAAAGGGTTGTTTGTTCTTTTCAATTATCTTCTAAACGAAGTTTTGGCGTAATGCAGGTATATATCATCGACTTTGGTCTGGCAAAAAAGTATAGAGACTCAAATAATCGGCATATTCCGTACAGGTTGGCTGATTTTCCTTGAGCCTCTGCTTCTGTTACTTATGTACCCATAGTATGGGACTTATTTATTAGAAAATTATTTTGATGCATTGCTAGGAAGTCGAAACACTTAAGATGATTACAGTATATGATGTATCAGCCTAGAACCTACAATCCTAACATCTTGTGTTCACAGGGAAAATAAAAACTTGACTGGAACTGCTAGATACGCTAGCATGAATACTCACCTTGGCATTGGTATACCAGTTTATTTAGTTTCTACAGTTCGAATTATTTATTTTAAAAAATCGCAATTCCGAATAGCAATGGTCGTTTGTATTCCAGAACAAAGTCGTAGAGATGATTTGGAGTCACTTGGGATTTGTTCTCATGTACTTCTTAAAAGGAAAGGTATGAACCTCTCTCTCTTACCGTCATTGTTGGCATTGATATTAGTTCTTAGAGCATCTCCAATGTAAAACTTTATAAACTGGTTTACTTCATATTCACTTTTATTCCAAAATAGAGAAAAAAATGGAGTTGGGTTGGAGATGCCTTTAGTTGAGCGGTCTTTTGCTTACCCAATTTAATGCAGTCTTCTTTGGCAAGGACTGAAAGCTGGCAATAAGAAGCAGAAGTATGAGAGAATCAGTGAAAAGAAAGTAGCGACATCTATTGAGGTATAATAATTATCACTCAAGTCAAGTCCTGTGTTGGTGATACTTGTGGTCTAATACTGATTAAAAATTATTATTTTTTCTTATTTTAGTCTTTATGCCAAGGATATCCATCTGAATTTGCTTCTTACTTCCTTTATTGCCGTTCCCTGAGATTCGATGACAAGCCAGACTATGCCTACCTGAAACGGCTTTTCCGTGACCTGTTTACTCGCGAAGGTCTGGTGCCCTCACCTCATCACTTTTGTTTATTCTAGTCTGATGAAGCAAATATAATTTGAACGAGTCAAGTAACATGTTGATTTAAATTTGTGTTATCCTCTGCTCATATTTTAGGTTTCCAGTTTGATTATGTATTTGATTGGACGATCTTGAAGTATCAGCAATCACAGATCTCTACTCCACCTCCTCGTCCCCATGTAATAGTCATGGAATTTTCATTTTTAAAAGTTTTTGTATTACTACTTAATTTCTACTGATGTACATAGCTTTCTTACAGGGCCCTGGAGCTGGACCAAGCTCTGGCCTTCCCCCTGCTACTGCTAGTGCTCAGAGGCCATCAGGTAATTGTTCCATCTATTTTGATTTTTGATTTCGTTCCAGGTGTGATTAGGCCTTTATCTCTGATCATATGTTCTACAATGATATGACTTGCCATTTGATATGTTCTTTGGTTCCACTGCAGGTGGCGAGGAAGCTAGACCTTCTGGCTGGTTATCAGGAAACCTTAGACAAAGTTCTGGGCAAATTTTTAACTCAGGAAACTTAGCTAAACAAAAGAACCAGTTTCAAGTGATCCTGCAATATCTAAAGATGTAATGGTGAGTACATGAAGTTGCCCCTGGTTAGAACATAAGGTTCGGTAAGTGGTTGTATAAACAAGGATTAGCAGCTGAATTTTATTTAGAGAAATTCCTTTAGATAGCCTCTTTTAGTTTGTTTGTCACAAAAATAGATTTTAAAGAAGAAAATGACCAAAATGTTTTTTTTAGAAGCTAATTTTTTTATTTATATGCATTTATATCCCTGGTGTTAACTAATTTGGACTTGGGTTTAGAGTTAAGGGGTGGGTTTGGGGTTAGAGTTTTAAATTTCAAAAAAAAAATAAAAAAATCAAAATTTCAAAAAAAAAAGTCTATTTGGTCATTTTATTTTTTGAGGGCTATTTTTGTGACAAAGACTTAAAAATGGCTATTTAAGAGAATTGGCCTTTTATTTATTTAGTCCCTACAGTAAGCATGAACCATTGGATTCTTGTTCGTTAGAAAAATGGTAACCGAGTTGTTTTTCTTGCGACAGTTATCTAGCTCAAGCTTTCTCTGTGCAATTGCGTCATCAAGACGTGCTGTTGTCTCCAGTAGTCGGGAGGCTGCAGTTCACGATCCATCAAAACCTCAAACCATTGAAGCTGGATCATGGTGGTCGAAGCTCCCCTATCGTCTCATCTGAGAACAAGAAGCTATCATCTCCTTCAGTCATGAAGAACTATGAGACCAATCTCAAAGGGATCGAGAGTCTGCATTTTTAGTCTCTGGGGACCGCTGACCAGTGAATGATCGGACTAGTGTAAGTTAAAAGACGAAGAAAACCTTTCTTAGCCTCTCCCCATGTTTTACATGCATTTGTGTTTACAGGGAGGGAGACATTACTTGTGCTGCTTGTAAGCACTCTCAAATAACAAAGATAAAGAAAAGACTCTGAGGAAGTGAGTACCAGAGAAACACAAACTCAAAGAGGGCGAGAGATCAACGAGTCAAAGGTTTTAATACTTTTTTAAATCCTCACTTGATATTTCTACTATATGTTGTGTTTGTATCGTTTAGTAATTAGTACTGGGAAGTTCATATCTTTAGCGCTTTGAACTGAAGCGTTAGCACACAAAAAAAAGTACAAAGAATGGTGTTTCTTTATATTTTTCATTTTTGTTGGTAAATAATGAAAGAAGAAGAAAGTTATAATTGTTGCACATAAGTAATTCTTGTACTGTTTTGCGTTCAAAAGAGGACATGAGGGTTGCTAATGTCATATCAGGAGACCTAAGAATTGCATGTCTGCCATGTATACAATCCTTGATGTCTTATGAATTATGTATATTGTGAATGCAGCAATTCTCTGTGGAAAGAAATAAATAACCTTCAGTCACAGACTAGCCTTGTGAGTCACGTTAACACAAAAAGTTTTAATATAACAAAAAGTCATGAGTTCTCTTCTCGTTTTGCCAAAAAAAAAACTATAAATAAAATGAAAAATATAGGAAAACGGGTAAAATCAGCAGTTACTCGGTTAAAAAAAGAAAGAAATTACCCGGCCGCCGCAACAGTAAAAAAAACAAAAGAAAAGAGATAAATAACCTTCAGTCACAGACTATCCTTGTGAGTCACGTTAACACAAAAAGTTCTAAGATAATATAAAGTCATGAGTTTTCTTCTCATTTTGCCAAAAAAAAAAAAAAAACTAAAAGTCAAGTGAAAAACATAGGAAAACGGGTAAAATCAGCAGTTACTCGGTAAAAAAGGAAAGAAATTACCCCGGCCGCCGCAACAGTAAAAAACAAAAGAAAAGAGACTCAGAGAAGATCAGCAACATTGCTTGGCAGCTCCTCAACGACCACATTGTAAAACTTCTGAATATCAGACAACATCCTCTCATCATCCGTTGTCATGAAGTTAATCGCCACTCCCTTTCTCCCAAACCTTCCACTTCTTCCAATACGGTGAAGGTAATTCTCCGGTTGTGTTGGGAGGTCAAAGTTAATCACCAAAGAAACTTGCTGAACATCAATACCACGTGCAAGAAGATCAGTGGTTATGAGTACACGTGAAGAACCAGAGCGGAACTCACGCATGATGATGTCTCTTGTGTTCTGATCCATATCTCCATGTGTAGCTGAAACCGTGTGGTCACGGCTTCTCATTTTGTCAGTTAACCAATCAACCTTACGCCTAGTGTTCACAAAGATGACACTCTGAGTGATGGCCAGTGTCTCGTAGAGATCGCATAGTGTCTCCAGCTTCCACTCTTCCTTGTCAACGTTGACGTAAAACTGCTTGATACCTTCAAGAGTCAGCTCGTCACGCTTAACCAGAATCCTCACCGGTTTGTTCATGAACTTCCTTGTGATCTCAAGAGCTTCAGGTGGCATTGTCGCAGAGAAGACTCCCACCTGAACTTTAGAAGGAAGAAGCTGGAAGATGTCGTATATCTGATCCTTGAAACCACGAGAGAGCATCTCATCAGCTTCATCAAGAACAAACATTTTCATGGCGTCAGCGCGGAGAGACTGTCTACGCAACATGTCAAAGACACGACCAGGAGTACCAACAACAACGTGGACACCAGACTGAAGGATACGTTGATCCTCACGGACACTTGTTCCGCCAACACAGGCGTGAACCTTGACACCGAGGTAGTCACCAAGAGCTCTCATAACCTTTTCGATCTGCTGGGCGAGCTCTCTGGTGGGAGCCAGAACGAGAGCTTGGCACTGAACAAGAGTGTAGTCAAGCTGCTGCAAAACGCCAGAGCAGAAGGTAGCGGTCTTGCCGGTTCCAGATTGAGCTTGCTGGATCACATCAAGACCTTTGCAGAATGGAATAATGCCTCTCTGCTGAATAGCAGAAGGCTTCTCAAAACCTGGCCACGTTTATTTTAAGATGATATGATAGATCACAACAGAAAAAATACAAACTTTATGACAAGCTATAGATATATATATTACAAAACAGAATCAGTTTGTTTATAGAATGTGTTGTCAGAAGAAAACATCTCACTTACCGTAAGCATAAATGCCTCTCAGAAGATCAGACCTGAGTTCCATAGCATCAAAGCTATCGCAGACTTCATCATAAGTCGTGTAGAAAGTTTCCTCTCCTTCCTCACCGAGTCTGCAAAGTATCATAGGACTTAGAAACTTGGTAGTGATACTCTATTATTAGGTGAAATGAACTAACATGGCATTCATCTTAGAATCAAACTGACGAGGGTCGTATTGGGTTCCTTCAGTTGCCATTCCTGCCATGACTGAGAGATGCATAACAACAAAAACAAGACTACATTGTAAGAAAAACATTCAATTTATAATCAAACTCGTTCTCTCAGATCTCAAAACAAGCAGAATCAAAATCAAGCATTGAAAAGCTTCAATTTTTATTTATGGTAAGGAGGAAAAATTCCATCTTTCGTAATGTCAATTATACAATGAAACCACAACACATGAACCTACATTGTAGATAAATCGATCTCTAATGAATAAGCAGTATCAAAACCTATGTATCCTCTACTATGGCTCAAGGAGAATCCAAACACACAAATTATTGAATATGTGGAATCGAATGAATTGTATTACTGATACTACTCTGACTATATACAGAGAGGAGCATGTACAGAGATGGTAAGACAATATACAAACATTATGAAAGCATAATTACAGGGATATATTTCTATATCTTATCACGCCCCCGCAAGACGGACGTTCCGGAGGAGAGACCGATCTTGGAAGTCAGAGTGTCAA
>MU107661.1:0-43663 GCA_012274485.2 Sinapis alba | reverse complement strand
AATGTATTACGACTCTTATTTATAGTATCATTCTGCGTACTTCCCTCCAACTGCTTATCTCTAACGGCCATCTGCTTCTCTTCTTATCAGCCGTTAGATAAACTTCAACCCACGTATCACTTCTCGAGCTGATTCGTCACTTCACTGCTCTCTATATTCTTCCTCCTCTTGCGATAATAGACTCTCCAACTCTTATCAGATATCTACGAGGGAAGATTACAGAGAGGAGTTCAACGTGGAACTATAGATCAAGCATGAACAGTAGAGACTGAGTCTAGTTCACGGCCATGAACCCTGAATCTGTAGATGCAAGTGTGCGAGTTGCTTTCATGGTTTGATGTGAAGTCAAGCCTCACAGTGTTGACAAGTCCCGAGTTAGCAGACTCCGCAATGTCGAATGTTTGTGCGTTGGACCTGTCCAAGTCGTAACTGAACTCTTTTAGAAGGAACCTTTGCTCACTCTCCATATCTTTGTCGTCTAGCCATCCTGATACACGGCAATCCTTTGGAGCGCTCGATCTATCATACGCCACAGCCTGTTCCATTTCATGGTGCACTCGTAAAATTAGTATTATCTTTCAGAAGTCAGACCATACCATTCTGTTCTTTGTCTATGTTATCCGAAAGTATATAGCACAAAAACACAACTTGCATATTGTTCAAAGGAACTGCGACAGCCTGCAGTTTGCAGAGAAGAAGAAGATATGGTAACCTCTACTCAAATTAGATCCCATCAACGCATCTTTTGACAGTCAGTGTCCTAAACTGAAACTCGAGCTAATGAAATTTACAAAACTAGTTCTTGCCTTCTATTCTATAACACATTCGTCAACAGTAAACAAATCCGTTGTACATGGCATCTCAATACCTAACATCTCACGGAGAACCCTTTTTAAGGAATCAAATCAACATATATAAACCGATCTTCGGCGATACTAGATGTTAGTATTACCTTAGAGACATGTTCCAAAGTAACAGCCTCTGGTATTATTGGTGCTCTTAGCCTGACTTGAAAGAAGCCATTACTTCCTTTCAAAGAAAAACACTGTCCAGGCTCGCCGAAACTCGGTGTCAACATCTTAACTGCTTTGCTATGAACCCGTCGCCTGCTTGTCCCAAACCAATAACCCCCATTTCCAACAAGATACGGATCCGAATGATCCATTACAAAAGCCCCACCAGACGCTAATGCATAGTCTACACGTCCAAGACCATCTGCAGCATGCTTTCCAATCTCTTTCTCCACTAACTCACGAGCATAAGCCCTCAATTCATCAATGTTAACAGAAGACTCATGGACCTTACCCTTCTTTAGTTCCTCGTAAACCCTCTCTAACTCCTCTCTAGACACCAAAGGTTTAGAATTAACTTCGTCTACAGAAGCCTGTAACCTATCTACCCTAGAATCTACCTTCTTCAATTCAGCCTCCAACGCAGAAGATGTGGAATCGATCGTCTGCCTAAGTGCTCTCGTTTCGCTTCCCATCTTCTTATCAAGAAACTCGACTTGTACCTGTATCATCTTCGTCGTGGTCTTAACCAAACCATCGACTGCCGCAATCCTGCTCTCTAATTCTGACAAACCCATCTCCGTCTCTATCGGAAAACTCGAGGAAGATGGAAAAGTCGTGTCCTTTAGAGTCATTTTCCTGACCAATTGAATCAACCCAGCGAGTAATAAAAGAGCACCAAACTGCTTCGCGAATACCCTAACCACTCTCGCCCACGGCATTTTCTCCGCCTTGGTCCCCTGTACCTTCCGCGTCCGACGCTGCGTAGTGGTCGTTTTGGTGGATCCCGTCTTTCTTATCACCGGACCCACGTCGTATCTCTCAGCGGCAGCCTCGCCGCGAATCAGATCCTGGATCGTATCTCCGGTGGCTGTGGGCGCATTCGCATGCGATTCGCTTGGCGGGAAATCAACAGTAGATTTATTCTCACCGGAGATAAACGGCCTCCGTCTAATCCCCGCCGTCGGATTGGCGGTGAGAGACACCGTTGATGCCGACATGATCCGAAGGATTCACTACTGAATTTGCACAGAAAGAGAGAGTAGGGAGATTTGAAATGAAGAGCGAGGAGTGAGACTGAGAGAATAACGAAATTAATAACGCTCGGATTTAATGGGTTTTAAAGCCCAACAAAGGAAGTATATTGGCCCAGCCCACGTGTACACTCGATCTTCTCATTTTATGCCTAGATACCGATAAAACTAAATAAACTAGGTCAAGATTATACTGTTTTTAAAATCTATACTATTATTTAAAAAGTAAATTTACTGATTTGTCAAACTCTCCATAAATTTAGTTTTAATTATATTTTATGCTTAATTATTAATTTTAATAAACAATTTTAGTGATTTATCTGATAACTTATTATATCTTGAAAATAATTAAAAAATCTAACGATAATATCATAGCCTTTATATTATATGCATATTTAATTATTAATATTAATAAATAATTTTAGTAATTTAGCTGATAATTATCATTATTTTAGAATAATTAAAAAATTCTAACATAATATCATACTTCAATTTATATTATTTACTTTAGTAATATTAATATTATACATGTTTATATTATATTTGGTTTAGTAATATTAAACCAGCTTTATGTTAATATATATATCACATAAAATATAATGGTTCATCTCTTTTAAAATAAAAGTTTTAGGACAATCAAAATCACTTATTATGATATTTTCTGAAAAATTTGGCAAATAATTCAAAAATATTTATAATATTACTTAAAAATTTGAACTTTTCTCTCTCACAATAAAGATTAAAACATTTGAATCTTTACTAACCTTAATAAATAATTATATTAGATTTACTAATATATAATTACCTATAAATTAAAAATAAATTTAATTAATTAGATAATCATCATTATCTAAAAAGATTATATACTATGTTATCCAAAAAAATTAAACATCATAGTATTTTTAGAATAAATATAAATCCATCCATATATAGTTTTTAGTATATATGAATGTTTTTAATTTTATTTTACTTAATAAAAGATATTTTAAAAAAATAAAAATTTATCGTATATAAAAGTTGTAGTATTTAATCATATGAATCATTTAATATTTTATCGTATATATTTGAAAAGTGAATTTGATAATTTGTTATGTTCTCCATAATTTTAAGTTAGTCATATTTTATGCTCAATTATTAATTTTAATAAAAAAATTAGAGATTTAGTTGATAATTTATCATTATCTTGAAAATAATTAAAAAAAATACTAACGACAATATCATAATTAAATTTATATTATAGTTATTTTAATACTATTAAAAATTATATATATGTTTATATTATATTTGATTCAGTAACATTAAATTGGTTCTATTTTAATATATATCACATAAATAGAATGAATCATCTATCTATTAAGATAATATTTTTAGGACAATCAAAAGCACTCATTGTAATAATTTCTGAAAAAATTGGTAAATAATTCAAAAAATAATATTATTTGTGAAATATTTTTTCCTTCTCACGTTAAAAGTTAGAGAGTTTAAAAATTATATTACCCATAATAAATAATTAGATTAGCTTTGTTAATATGTTACCCATATATTAAAAAAGAATTTTATTAATTTGATAATCATCATTATCTAAATAGATTATATATTATGCTATCCAAAAATATTTTATATCACAATATTTTTAAAATAAATATAAAATGCATGTATATAGTTTTATGTATATATGAATGTTTTTAAGTTTTTTTTTTACGTAATAAAAGATATTTTTTATTTAAATATTTTTTTATCATATAGATTTTTTTAATATTTATTAATTATTAAATATTTCATAAGCATGAAATAACTTATTCTAATGGTTTTTGAATTGATAATATATCCATTTACAATACCAATAAAACTAAATAAACTAGGTAAATATTAGACTATTCTTAGAATATCAACATTATGTTATAAGTTGTACATGTGATTTAAATTTAATGATAATCTGTACTATTTTTATTGTTATTACAAAGTTCTTCATTAAAAATAATAAAAATATTCAAACAGTTAATACAATGACAACCAGTATAAAGAGTAGAAAATCATTTATGGTTAAGTTTCTAATTGTTAATTCCATATATGCAGAAGCGAACTTGAGAAAAGCTGAAGGCAAGAGACAAACAGTTGAGGCTAATTTGTCATTGATTGCTTGAATATGACAAGATATACAACTAATTTATCTCATAATAACTGATTTTGAGTGACATCACATATCTAAGTGATACCATAGTTATTTTTATGTATAGATATGAAATAACATCAATGTACACTCATTGTTCAATTTGTTTATTAATTTATGAAATGTTGTTGTGTACAGAACTGTCAAATGGTCTATCCAGAGTCCAATTGAACTTGTCTAGTTGAACCATTTTAATTTTATGCAATAATAGACGGTCTATTTTCAACAATGGTCCAAAAAATATCTAAAATCAATAAATATTATATTCAATCATGATAGCTTAAGTTAATTTTTATTTGTATTTAGTTTAATTTATATATTTCATACACATTATTTACAATGATTTTTATCTTTTAATTTTATAAAATCTGTAAATATAAAAAATGTGAAACAAATAATGTCTAAGTTTGTCCATACAATTTATATCTTTATATTTGCATAAACGTACAAGTGTAAGGCCATTATAACACTCTACATAAATTTTACATTATAAACCTACACATTGAATAGAATTTGTGATCAAACTACTAAGTGACCATGTGACCACACATTTCCAAATAGATTATGCAATCAAACTCAAACACAACATTAAAATACTTTTAACATATGATAAAATCAAAGTCTCAAACTCACACAATATCAAATTTTCAAACATATAAAGTCAAAAACTCACACAAGATCAATGTCTCAAACATAACAAAGTCTCAAAGAAGTCTTTTTTCTTCCTCAAAGATAAACTCAATCTCATCACCAACTTCTTGAAAGCACAAAACCAATTCCTTACCCATATCAAAGCTTGAACACTTGTGGGTAAGAGGCAGTTCATATATTTGTTGAGAACACGAGTACCTATATTAAAAGATGATTCCAATATCACAGTTGTGATAGAGATACTAAGGACATCACAAGCCATTGATGAAAATTCTTTAAAGTGGCTTGAATTGTTTTTCTAATATGACACAACATCCAAATTTCTAAATGTAACCATATCAATCACTGGCGCGTCCATGTACGTGTCTAATGGTGATTTTCCACTACCACCTGTCTTTTGAGAAAGTAATAATAAAATCCATCAAAACATCAACAAACCAATGATCAAACTTTGATAATACAAACCAGTATATAATTCATAAACAAAGAAACGTGTGAGAAACAAGTGATTAACCATATTATAATTCAATGTGTTTCTTCATTCTTGTAGTGTTTCAATGACCAGACATGCCTCAGTCAAAGCAATATCACATAAATTAATATTTTCTTATATTAATACATAAATATTATGAATATTTTGTTAGCTTATATGAAAAAGAACTATAGTGTAAAATATAAAACTTTTAAGGTTTTAATTAAAACTGTTAGAGCACCATCCAGGAAGTGGTTTTAGTTTGTCAAAGTAACATCATGCTATTTGATGAGTTGTTGGTTGAGAGTCGATCATCACTTCAAAGAAATGAGATCGAGTTAAACATGTTTCAAAAATTTGAGGGGAAGTATTTTCTACCAAGGGCTTGGAACAGTTTGGAAATTCAGCGTATGGAGATTGCATAATGAGATATTTCTATCAAAAGTTTAAAATCAAGTGAATCATATACAACTATTTCAGCATTTTAGGTTTGTGATCGAGTGAATCTGATTTATCGATTATGGTTTGGAAAATGAGCTAAGGATCTTAAAGAAAGTTCAAAATTTATTTAATTATATTATTTATTCTTGTTCATTGTACAAGATGTGGAACTAATGAGAAATCAATCAATTATGTATTTTTGAATGTTCCTTAGCGGTTTAAATTTGAACTCTTTTAAGTTTTTTTCGAATCCATATACTTTTCCTTCTTCTTCACTATTTACAAAGATGAATTATTTGTATTGGAAGGTTAGCCCGTACTTGAAAGATTATCAATTTGCATGGATTTTATGGTATATGTGGAAAGAACGAAACAACAAAGTTTTCAATAATATAGATGTAAATTCAAGAGATACTCTAAATTTGGCAGAGACTGAATCGTTACTTTGGACTGAGGCACATACATCACACTTACAAAGGATCATTGAATCTATGGGGATGGAAAAGGACAATTTAACCTTCAATTTCGGGTTGATGGTATTTTACAAAATTGTTATGGAAAAAAAATGATAACTTTCTGAGACATGGATGATATAGTATATTGGAAAGTTTTAATAGACTCGTGGATGCAAAGAATATGAGATCGACTCTCTAACCCTTACATTCAAAAATAGAAGCGCTCATATATACATTAGAATGTATAAGGAGTTTACATCAAATTATATTCTGTTTACAACGGAATACTTTCAATTGGTGAAAATAATTTCAACAACAGATAAATGGTCTGTATTTACAACTTATTTAGAAGACATCAAAATTCTCAGAAAAAATTTAACCATTCAAAGATCATTCATATACTAAGAACGGACAATATTAAAGCAGCCAGTCTTGCTCATAGGACTAGGAAATAATCTTCTTTTGTTATTCATGTTACTAGTTTAGTTTACAAAGTCTTTGATTCTGGATATGTTGATGATAAGAAAATACTTCCTATTTTAAAATTTTAAATTCAATTATGTGAATGAGGATAAATTCAAGATAATCATCAATTCATCATCGCTTATAAGGTGTACAACACGCGCCAAAAAAATAGCGTAGGTCGAGACTCCCCTTAAATGTCCAAACACTTGTGTAATAAAAGGAACAGTATAGTTAATGTAGATTTGGTAACTACTTCTCTCATCATAAATGCGAGATGAAAAGCTAACAAAGAAAGAAAGAAAGAAAGAGATCCACCTCGAACTCCTCTCCATCTTTCTCAATCATCAGATAGATAATGAGAGAAGACGATTCCGACTGGTTCTCAAGATGGGAACAAGACCTTCCTTCTCCCGACGAGCTCATGCCCTTATCCCAATCTCTAATCTCTCCCGATCTCGCTCTCGCCTTCGACATCCGTAGCCCCGGCAACTCCGGCCAACCTCATCACCACCAATCCACGCCGCTGACGCCGTCTCAAGCCAACTCCTCCCCAGAATTCGCGGCGGATTCATCAGATCTAGGCCTCGGAGACGAACCAGCACGGACCCTGAAGAGGCCTCGTCTTGTCTGGACGCCGCAGCTACACAAACGCTTCGTAGACGCGGTGGCGCATCTAGGGATCAAGAACGCGGTTCCGAAAACGATTATGCAGCTCATGAGCGTCGACGGGTTAACGAGAGAGAACGTCGCGAGCCATTTGCAGAAGTATCGGCTTTACCTCAAGAGGATGCAAGGGTTGTCTTCCGGCGGCGGAGGTGGATCAGATCCCGCGACGGATCGTCTCTTCGCGAGCTCTCCGGTGCCAGCTCATTTCCTTCACCCGAACCGCTCTGACCATTTCATGCCGTCTTTTGTCCCAGTCGCTACTCTTCAGCAGCAACAACAAATGGCCGCCGCAGCCGCTAATTCTCATCTTCAACCGCCTCAGTTCCACCACCGTCAAATCGCAGCCGCTCATTTCGGATCGCCGACGACGAACGGGAAGTTCGATGCGTCGTTCTTGGCGAGGCAAACGCAGCAGCCGCTTCAGAGAATGTCTACACCAACGTTGCACAGTCCAGTTAGTAATTACGTTGAGGATTTGGAATCTGCAAACGCTAATGGTGGAAGAACAGTTTTGACTTTATTCCCAACTCGAGACGATTAAAAAACCGAATCGGATCATCTGGTAATAGATAAGCTCTGCTTAAAACACTTGATTAGTGAACTTCAACTAGAAGCTGTTGATCTCAAAATGTAACAGCAGCATATATGTTCAAAATGTATCTGCAGTCTTCAGGAACATTGAGACAAGTTCTATGCAGTCTTTATGTCTTAATATTGACACAATCCGGCATGCGTCGCCAGCCGCCAGTGTGATCCAGCTCTGTGTCTGAAGCTCTTTTCAGGTCATTAACTTGTTTAACCCTTGTAACCCTTGTAGCTTCTACTTTATGATTCTTGTAAAGATGAGCTCTTGTAAACACTCAAGGTTGAAATAATAATAATCCATCTTGATTAGAAAGTTTACTTCACTATGTTATTTGCTTAATTGCTTCCCATTTTCTTCCCTTTTGTTTCATTTAGATTTGTTCTTGTATCACTCAATCTTCATAGAAAGTATACTGCATCTACTATGTTCACGTCTTTTTTTTTTTTTAAGTTTTGCGTCATCTTTAAGTTTTAGATTACCAAAATCGAGATATGATGATACAACTTACGAAGTGTATTACTACTTACGGAGTGTTCATAAATATGTGTGTTATTGGAGAAGATGTATGATTGACCAATAATAATGATTCGAGGAGGCAACAGTACAATGTACAAATGGCATGAAGCAACCAACCAATAAGCAAAAAAGACACAATGTGATGGGTGTAATCAGTATCTGATGCTCTCACTTCCTTCCTTAATCATACCAAACTTATTTACTAACTACTAACAATAAAGTTTTAATGTCTATGGAATCATTCAAGTGACCAAACCCAATAAAAGAGTTTCATACTTCAGCTGTTATAATGAAAGTTAAATGATTTGGGAGAGGAATGATTTAAAGCAAATGGTGGTGGGATCATTGCTGGCATGTCCTGCTCTCGTCTCACCAAGTCAGGCCCCATCCTTCGCATTTTTTTCTTCTTAAAATAGTAAAAAAAAAAGGTATAGATATTGTTTTTCTTCAGAGAGAAACTTGTTTTACTACACTTTAATCGTCAACATCAAAAAAACTTTTACGTTTCTACTCACATAAATAGTGTGTATTTCGAGTACGGTCTATCCCAGTTTTACCGACTCTTGAAATTAGTTTTGACCAAAATATATTCTTGATTTTTTTTCTTTTTAATAACTCTAATCCAATATTCAACTTTTAAAAAAATAAACAATTGTTATTTTCATAATCCAAGTTTATCCGTAAGTGAAAAGTCTAATCCAATCTTCAATTAAAATCAAATTCTTGATTTAAAACGGATCTTGTGATTTTGAGAAACCATCGCTCAGAAAAGACATCGAGTGATTGATTATTCGTTTGGGAATTTCGGGAAATTGGTTTGTCTTTTGTCTTTTCAAAGTTAGAAAAGGACCCTCCAGATCTTCAACACCTCATATTTGATAATTCAACAAAAAGAAAACATCTAAATGTGAACATTAAACTCTGAAGAATCTTACAATAAAAAGATCTCATTTAAGAGCCAAAAATCTAATCTCTTTTCAATAATTTGATTCACCACATGAGGAAACGCCATCATCAAAGATTGGTTTAAGCAGCATCGTCAACGATTCATTCAAAGTTCAATAGTAATATAATCAAGAAAGAAATAAAATGAGAAGGCAGATGTCTTGTTATATAAGAAAGAAGCAGCCATTGTTTGGAACAGAACAGAGAGCTCCTAAAGGCTAAATATCTATAGATATCTGTTTTTTTTTTTAACTTTCATACAAACATTGAAGTACTCAAAACACTATTTGTCGTCAGGGATTGCTTGCAGAAGGATGCCTGCAGTGAAAAGAATACGAGTAAGCAATGGATATGAGGGATACATCAAACGACAAAAACAACAACAACATTAACAGTTTAGTATAAGCAACCTGAAAAGATTTGTGTCTGGACCGTTCAACGAATGTGCATAGTTCATAGCTGGTGAGTTTGGCCATGGTGAATAAGCAGCCGGGTTATTAATAAAGGGACTCATAGCAGGGTTTAGCGGATGCCCGTAGTTTAGATTAGCTTGATGACCTCTTGGTATCTGCGGGTAACCTCCATCGTGAAACGGAATGTGGAGAGGCATGGGACTGAAGCTTTGGCCAGACGGCATAACCCTAACGTACCTACAAACATTACCCACAAGAACAAAGACCTTAACATTTTGCAGAAGAGCTTAGGTGTTGTTGAATGAATGTCAGCAGTTTAATAAGAGATCAAAGAAAGTGGTACCTGTAGGAGGGATCCACGACATACCTGTCATAGCTCCTGTCATAATCCGGATCATATCGATCCTTCTCTCTATCTCTGATAATGGCTACTCTAGAAGTCCGTCCAGATTCTCGAGTACCAGCATCAACGGGGTTATTACTGTCCGCCACCTCAGTCTCATTGCGGTTTATACTTGTGTTTTTCACTTCAGGAGGAGGAGGAGGAGGAGCTCGTAATGATGAAGAGTCTTCAGAGTCGGAGCTGCCAGGGCTATTAAAGATCCGAGCTCTAGCTTTATCATACTCTTCTTTCCTCTCTTCAACACTTCTCTGAAGATTCTGCTGGAACCCTGATCCGCTACCTCCGGAGCCAGATCCTCTCTTGGGTCTCGCCTTGATTGCAATCTTGAAACCCTCGGGTCTACCATTCTCAGGTTGCTTAACAGGGATTTCGGACAAGCAGACATAAGGAAACCTACTCTCCGCTGTTTTGGTCACCAGGATTCTGTTGTCGGATCCATCTACTGCACCATTACCATTATCCAAAGCCATGGTCACTAGTCCATAGTGCTGAGCAACACGATGTGCAGCAAGACGAAGGTAAGACGTTGGAAAAGGACAGAACTCGAACTGAAGCTGCTCAGGGTTTTGAAAGAACTTTTGTATATCGAGCTCCATTCGCAAAACTGCACACACAAACAAAAGAGGCAAACTTTTTGAAAACCCATCAACCACATGTAAAGAGAATCTTTCCAGATACAGAAATTAAACATTTGTGGAAATGAAAAAAAAGCGTTGACATATGAGAACAAGATGCCTTGTATACGTTAATTGAGCTTAGAGATAACAAAATCAAACGAAAGGTATTGCAAATCAGCGAAACCCTAATCACAATGAATCAAACCAACCGAACAAAAGGATCGGAATCAGAGAAACTTCGAATCCAATCAAACCCTAATCACCAATGAACTAAACTAACCGAACAAAGGACCGATTTTTAAAGAAATTTATAATTCCCCCAAATTCAATCAAACCCTAGAAAACTAATGAGATCAAAATCAGATCAACCCATCGCAGAGAAAGTGAAATCGAATCGTGGGTTTTGGAGAAAATTGACTAACTGGTGAGACGATGACGAGGATTCTGGAGAGCTTCGACCAAAAAAGGATCCACCATAGCTTCCTTCTCTGTCATAGCGGCGGCCATAGATTAGCTTCTCTCTCTATCTCTCCTCTGTTTTTGGTTTTGCTTTCTCTCTCAACGGAGATTAGAAGAGAAAACACATCAAGGAAACGAAAAGGAGATTATATCTGATGAGCATTCTGAGAGAGACGGAAACGAAGAAGAAGAAGAGAGAGATGCGAAACGATGAGGGTGAAGGAAGATATGAAAAGACCTTATCGACCTTTTTTAATCTCTCGCTATCAAGTGGGGAGAGAATAAAAAGAAAGTTGCTGCCTTTGAGTTTTTTATTTATTTATTTATAGGTCTGTTTTTTTTTGTGGATTAAATTCTTGGACTTTTGGGAAATTGATTTATTGTCGAGAAGTGGGGTTTGTAAAGTTAATTTGGTGGAATTATACTAAAGTTTAATCTTTCTTCTAGACGTTGGGTTGGTGTCACATTTACATTGTTCATGGTGAGTGTCGTTATGAAACAAGTATTTTCAATGCATCGATCAAGACAGAAGAGATTCACATTTCCAGAATTAGAACCCAAGGCAAATTGAAAAGGTTAAGGAATTTGTTGCAAAGACATGTATGTAGAAGAAAAAAATATATTTGGGCCCCCTTCTATATACCTTTGGTTTTTAAAAATTGATAATGGACCTATTGACCAGGCCTACCCTTGTAGACGGGCCTGGTTCTCTTGATCAAGTAGACCAGTGTTTTTTCTTTTCAACCTTGTAAAGTAGACCAGTTACTTTTGAATTTTATCCAATTTATATCACCTACTAATCTAAAATCCATGGTATGTCCGAAACTAATTTAGCTTCTGGTTCATAGTGCTTCACTGCTTCCATCCATGTATCATCTGATTGACATCTGCCACATAGGTGGTCAGAATCATCTTACACGTAAATATAGTTATATATCTATTAATCGAGCTAATGGGAATTCTTTTTGATCGGTTTAGGCAAATAATTTGCAAATATGACCAAGGAACGATGAGAAATAATGCATTCACTAATGTTCTTAAAAAATTACTATTCACAAATAATATTTTTTTCTCATTTTTTCTTATTTATTTTTTTGTAGAAAAATAAAGAACAAAAATTGTTTTTTGTTAAATTAGAGAATGAACAATAATTCTACGTTCAGAATGTTCACCGGTCGGACCATATATTTACACAGAAAATTATGATTTTAAGGAATTGAATATGGAGACATTAAAAATGGGTTAGAGATGGAATTGAAAATTGCAAAGGTCTTTGTTGAATTTTCACTTTCCTTACAGAGATGATACTGTCCGGTCAAAATTAAACACAGTTTCCATTTGAGTAAAAACACCACAAACGGCTTGCGCGTGAACAAATATTCACTACATCCTACATGGCTTGTTCTGATTGGATACAAGAAAATCATCTACCAATGGTTACAACTTCAAATGTGGAACACAAAGCTTTAACCCCACGCGCCACTGTCGTAAAACCCTCTTTTGCTTCATAACATAAAACAACCTCAAACACATCTATCCCCTCTCTCGCTCTCTTTCTCAAACAATGACAATCTCACCGTTACTATTCATTGGTTTGATTTGCCTAGCAGGCGGTGTCTCTCTTTTACCGGCGGCGGAAGCGATATGGTTAACGGTTCCAAGTTCAGGCGAGAGATGTGTCTACGAAGAGATCCATGCCAACGTGGTCGTCGTCGTCGATTACCTTTGCATCGATCAAAATAACGTCGGACTTGGTCCAACAGTTGATGTCCGGGTATGTATATCTACACTAATCATTATTCATAACCATACTTCAAATTATTACTCGTATGTGACAGCGATTCATTGGTCTAGGTTTTTTTCTTGTTTCTTTCTTAATCTATTTATTGAAGATTGATTCCAGAAACGATTGTTTTTGGACTAGATCAGGTGATTGACTACATTGAGAAATTATATATTGAAGGCGTTGGTTTAGGGGATGTTTTTTTTCCTGATGGTTTAGAGATGTTAGACTATCATTATCCTCGATCTCTTAACCGAGGTTCTTAACTAAAAAAAAGCTAAAAACCGTCTCTTAAATAAGAAATATAAAAACCGTCTCTTAGCCGAAAAGTATATAGAAAAAAAACGTTAAATTATGAGTTAAGAATCCCGGTTAAGAAACCGGGGATAACGATGTATTTAATATACCTATAATTTGAGTAATTGTTAGAGCTATAGTAAGGACTCAGCCAAAGCCGTTTCATAGCAAGATGAAATATTCGTCTATGGCCTTCAGAATATATATATATATATTATTTTTTTGGGACAAAGGCCTTCAGAATATATATTATCAGTGGTTGTTATGTATATCATCCGGGTCCCAAAGTGATTAAGAAAAATAAATATTTAGTAATTATTTCAAGCTTCATGAATCTCAGAACCAGTCTTGAACTCAATTATAACATAAATCCGTGTGTGGTGAATGTATTGGTTATAGGTAAACTCAGCTTACGGGAAGGAACTATACAAGAAAACAAACGAGACGCACGGTCAGTTTGCGTTTACAACGAGCGAGACAGGAACATACTTAGCTTGTTTTTGGATGCACCATGACCAGACACATTACACACCCAACAATAGCACTGCTATCGTCAATCTTGACTGGAAGATGGGTATCCAAACCAAAGATTGGGATGCTGTTGCTAAGAAAGAAAAGATTGAGGCAAGTCCTTAACTGATTTAGTTCTTAATAATATATGTTACAGTATTGTTCCTGCAAAAAATGGACATGTGGTTGAATATATATGTTGTTTGCAGGGTGTGGAACTTGAGCTTAGAAAATCTTCAGAACGTATTACTGAAATTAGGGCAAATATTATCTATCTAAGATTCAGGTGATTTATACTATCATCTCAGTTTTTATGTAATTTATATCTAAAAACTCTCCATCTCTCACTTTTTTTCATGAATCTTATATATATATATATATATATATATCTTGATGTACATATAAGACTCTTTTAACTAATAATATTAGGAAAAAGTGGTGCAGGGAATCATCTATGAGGGAGGTAAACGAGAAGACTAACAAGAGGGTTGCGCAGCTTAGCTTTATGTCTTTAGGGCTCTCCCTTGTCGTTTCACTTTTTCAAGTTTGGCATCTCAAACGCTTCTTCCTCAAGAAGAAGCTTATCTAACTTGTTTGTTCTATTATTATTTAAGAATAAAAATTTGCAATCTTGTGCCTTTTTGGAGGTTACTATATAGCCTTACCAAATCAATAAGATACACATGTTTAATCTTTGTCCAGAATACTATCTATCTATATATATAGAAAAGGTTTTCTTCCCTCCTGCTGTGCCACCTAGGATTCCAGGTCAGAAAGTCGTTTTACCAGGTGATGACACGTGTCCCTAACAGCTAAAACACATCGTTTCATTTAATCTTCAGTTTCATGGGCTTTGATCCGTTCTCCGTAGGTTTCATTATTCAGATTGTGAACTAACCAGCCCAATAGAGAAATAATATTTCATTCGTCAGAGCCGTCTTCGAGAATTAGGGTTTCATCTTCGTCTTCGATCTATGAGTAGGTAGACTAACTATGGAGATTTGTCATGTCGTGATTGACGAATCGGCGTGAAGAGAATCTTTGTGTGGAGTCGTTGGCGTCAAATCGTCTTCAGTTCGTCCCCTCTGAGACGTCCCCTCTGAGACATTTGTTCTTCTTGGTGATTTGAAGGCTGGTCTCTGTTGTTCCACCATCTTTGTGCGGCTGCTGAGATCCTGGTGATGCGGCTGGGAACCTAGGAACTTCAGACGCAGTAGAAAATTGATGGGGGCTGACATCCTTCTACTTGCTGCGAAGGTTATTCTGATCTTCAATCTTATAATTATAATATTTTTTGCAGTATTCCGGTGTTCACATTCATAAGTATGAAACTCTATAATTTTGATTTTCATTGAATCTCTTTGAATGGTATATTATGAAACAGTTTGTTGAAGCTCAATATTTTTACACAGTTTTTAAGGTAACCGTCATGCTAGCCACAGTGAATGTTCACCGCCACTTTCAGGCAACGTCTGAAGGCTAATTCAATGTTCAAGTTTCAAAGGCAGCAGCAGAAGCAAGGAAGAAATTCAAAATTATCTACCCTATGGCGAGAAAGGAACATCCGTTTGTTGGGTCACAAGCAAGAGGCATCGGCCTTAGAATGTTCCCAGCAAAATTTGAAGCTGTTAACAGTAACGGGAAACAGGGAAGGAAAACAGGGAAGGAAAACCACGCGCATATGGTTTACCAGCAGAACCTCTGATGAATGTTCAGACAAGAGTAACTCAGGGATAGCTCCTCTTCAGCTAGACGCAAGAAGCGAGTTTCAGACAAGCTGAGCAAGAGCAGCTTAGAATCACACGACATTCACCCTTTTATAGAGTGGCGTCTGAAGCGTAAGGGTCGGTGCAGCTCAATGGTTTTCTTCAGCTGTTGGTTTGATGGGTCAGAAGAGAGGACAGCACCAACAACAATCCATGGTGATGATGATGCCATTGTCAAGGTCTACAAGTGATGGCTACGATGCTTTTGGTGGAGAAGGCTGTGATCAGTTTACTTAGAGAAACATCCGCAAATCAAGATACGAAGTACAATAGTAATCATAGAATTATTGAGGCATTCTTTGATATATGGCTGGTCACATGCAAATGGATTGGTCAAGAAAGATCTTTAACATTCTGAGAAAAATTATTTATGGAACTCTTGCAGTGTTTGCAAGGAACTAGAACGTACCACCTTACTCATACAGCAAATTAAAAAATATTTTTCAAATTACTCAACACTTTTAGTTATAACCTCATAAAACTAAATGTATTGATTTATTTGACAAAGCCCCATAAAATATAATCCATATGGTATAAATGATTCTAACATGATTATAAACACATAAATAAAACAGTAATATTTTTTTTTTAAAATAACTAAATTGTACATCTATAATATTATAGGTTAAAAAGTATTCTTCGCATATTCTAATGTACAGAAATGTATATTAGTTCATAATCATTGTTAAAATAAATACATAATATATACGGAAAAATATAAGAATATAAAAATAAATAGTTTGTCACTGACATATCAAATTTAATCAATTGTAAAGGTTTCATCATAATCAAAAAAATATATTCTCATAAATATATCAAATTTGGAACTCCATCATATATAACAAACGCATTTCAGTAACAACACAAAAATAACAACTCTCCTAAAACATAACATCTGAACGTCTCAATCAGGTGACTATATTAAACCAAGAATGCTGATAAAAAAGAATATTAAACCAAGAATATCAATGGTCTCAGAACATAAACACAGCAAAATACGATACAGATATTACAATCTTCTGAAAGCACACCATCAACACATACCCTCTATATAAACTAAACTTCGAGTTAAAAACCGAACCTACATTCTCACCTCCCCAACGAGATCTAACCATCAATATAAAAAGGGATAATACAAATCAAAGATATATATATATATATATATACGTTCATCAAACTACAAATTATCACAAGGAATGGTGTATGGCCAAATCAATTCTTAATGTATAATTAAAAGTTAAAACATATGTAACTTAACAAAAGAAATGTGTAATATAAATTTTTTATTTTAACAATCATAATTAATTTCCATATAGCAGGGTTTATTTATTCTCTAAATACAATAACATGTACAAAATCAAACTAATATATATATATATTACAACTGTTTTAATTATTTTAATTTTTAATCCCGCCCGTAGGGCGGTCGGTCCTAGTTTTTTTATATTAATTTACAAGACTTTCAATACAAAGAAGCATTCATCATCACATATACACGTATATTTTTAAGAAAAAATCATATAGCCCATCATATAGTCTATCTAGTTCGTCTATCAAAAAGTAAACTTGTAAATAGTTATGTCAAAGAGCTAGAATTTTAGCTTTGACTGGTGCACACGTAGTGACTTTAATAAGATCTGCTAACGAATATTTAAAGGCATTGACAATGAAACACAATCCTGATCGAGAACCATCCCGATTGATTTTTTTTTTTTTTTTGAAACACAACTTTCATTAACTTAATCTTCAAAGATTACATAGTTTAGAGGGAATTAACCATCCTCTTGGAGATGAAACATAAGCTACAATAGCAAAAGAAATTAAAGATAATAAATCTTCATATGAAGTTGACAGCGAATTCAAGATGAATCTCAAATGCGTCGATAAAGCTTTCACGGCAAAGTTGGACGGCTGAAATTTAGTCACAAGTGACGTTGAGAACCAACCTTCACCAACGAGAAAAACCGAAGTAATCTCGATTGCACCTTCTGGCCCCGTACAGACCGCTACACAAGGTGACAAACCGGTGAATAAGTTGAAACAAGCGCTCGGGAAAAGATCCGAGGAAACATCTCCATTCATAGAAAGGAGGCATAGAAATATTATCAGACCTAGTGACTCCACCAGTAAATTCTTTCTAGAGACCTCGATGAATCCACCGAAAATCTTTAACCTAGCTAAAGTAACCACTTTAACAAAATATCGCATTAGATTCTTCATTACGTTGTGTTCTGGACTCTTCAAGTATGGGTTGGAAAATGCAGCTCTTAAGATGGGCCAGGCCCAAATTCTAAATGAACTTGATACGAAGGTTGAAGCCCATACCAAAATGGATGCGGCTGATCTGAGAACTAAGCCGGAGAGGGTGGGGGACCAGCCGGTGCTGTGCGAGGGGACGAACGACGATGAGGGACACGGGTTACCGGGGCAAAAGGTGTTAGCGGCAAGGCAGATCGGAGCAGAGGAAAGGTTCTCACCATCCCGATCGATTAGATCATGTTTCTCAGGACTTCATTGTCAATAGGTAGTTTTAAAGTAAAATTAATAATAACTTCAAAGCTTGTATTGACATTACTTACTTTTTTTTTGTAACATATTAACATTACTTGCTGCTCTTAAGATTTTCAGTTTTCATTGTCTTTAGTTTTTGACAGCGATTGATAGCTGATTGGGTTGGGCATGCATGTCGCTGACTTGTATAGCTATTTGAAATGATCAGCTCTGCCTAATCAGAAGCTGGATACAGAGCTTCACCATGCCGGCGCTGGTTTCTCTCACGCCTCCATGTACGGTACATTGGAAGACATACCTTACAAGAAAGATTTTGTGATGCTGTAGGTTTCCATCATCAAAAAAGCGTGGTGACTGCAGTCCAATCTGTCGAGAACTGTCCAAGTAAGATACCAGACATCAGTCCAGACCACACTTGGAATGAATAAATGAAGCTGAAGAACAAGTTATCCCTTGTTTCCAGTGGTGTTTGATAGAGAGCGCATCCAACACTGGAGTTTTGATTCCAGTGGGTCATCCTATCACATGTAAAGAGTCTATTGTGCATAGTTACTCGAGAGATGAAAGCATATCTTGGTGTCGCATTACCAAACCATATCCCAACTGCCCAATCACAGCAAGATTGCTCTGTTCGGAGTATTTTACATGTTTCCATCATTAATAAAAGTTGTTTGTAACCCGACTTCCTTTGCCAAACATGAATATCATGCTCATCGGCCTTCCACCAAGCTCTCACTTCCTCTATTTCAGCCTCAATTTTATTCATAATCACCATGTAGTGATGTCTTCTTCTCTGTAGTAACAAGACATCTGCAACTGTTTCAGAACTCTTATACCCATACAGATGCATCCCCGAGTCCTAAAATCTCTTATAAGTCCCCTAAAGAAGACCAGTTTTCATGCCAAAAAGATGTCTGGTTCCCACTATGAATTTCTACCTTGTGAAACTGTCAAACAGTGCTTCACAATTTCAGTATTCTTTTCCACATCCATGAACCATAGGCTGATTTATCTTTTACTTCCCATATGGTCTTTTGTTTCATGAGATTCATTGTCAGCCATCTTCCTCATAGAAGCGAAGTAGAAAAAAATCCTCCATAGCAATTTAATTCCACTCACCATGTTCGTCTCCTTCAGAGGCTTAAGACCTAAGCCTCCCTCCATCTTTGGAGTACAAACAACAGCCCATAAGATTTTTTTCCTTGTGTTGATTTAAATCTTGTCCAGCCCAAAGAAATGCAGAGCATAGCTTTCTATCTTCTTCCTACATGCTCCTTGTAGGTGGTACGCTGAGGGCCATAAATTTATGATGCTCGAGAGAACCGATTTAATAAGTTGGATTCGTCTTGCTAAAGACAGAACTCGAGAAGTCCAATTGCTACTTCTCGCTCTGATTTTCTCAAGAAGGGGCAAGTAGTCATGCGACTTCATTTCTCTGGTCATCAATGGTAATCCCAAATGTCTCACATGCAACGAACTGACCTCAAATGGGCAAAAGAAGTATCTCATCACTTGTTATGACTGATATCAGCCATAAACCATGGGGGCTTCTTAAGGCTAATTTTTAATCATGACCATCTCGTAAACTCATGGAATACATATATGCACCTTCCACTGATATTTTACTTCCATCAGCAAAGACCATCTATCATCAACAAGACATAGATGCGTAAGTGAAAGATTTTTGCATCTGGATGGTATGCAAATCGTTCCTGAATCGTTGCATCATCCATCTTCATTGACAATACTTTCATAATGATCACGAACAAATATGGAGATCATGCACACCCTTGCCTCAACCCTCTTTTACTTTGGAAAGATCTTTCAATTCACCATTAACTTTTACAAAGAAAGAAGCCGTCGTAACACATAACCGTATCCAGTGAATAAACTTATAAGGAAATTTCATAGCTATGAGTGTGTTGATCAGAAAGGGTCACTCCATTGAATCAAAAGCTTTTGGTATGTCAATTTTCCTTGCACATTTAGGAGAAATAGACTCACAGTGTAGTCCTTGACTAATTTAGTTGCAAGAAGCACATTTTGGAGGGAAAATCTGCCATGGACCTAGTTCAGAGAAATGATTTGAGGAAAAAGCATTTTCAAGCGATTCACAAGAATTTTCAAGATTATTCTATAAAAGACACTACAAAGCCGTATCAGCATATAATCTTTCGTAACTCCTTATAACATGAATCTTATGGGATTCGAGCTGGATCCTGATCCTGGAACCCTGATTCGAGGATGCTCCATCGACGTGGAGCTTCCATTTTTTCAGTCTTCACCTTGGGTCTTTGTTTACAAGATTATTTAGATGCTGAAGTCAACCACCACCTACGCTTTGGACCTTGTGCGAAGTTTGTACTTAGATATCTATTCGCTTAATTCGATAGTCCATTTAGCTAATCTCCATGATTCACTGAGACTGTGTAGCACTGTCCGCAAAGTCTGGGATCTCTCTGCTCAACAAACACAAATGTCAGCTCAACAGAGACAATAATCTTATTTTTGGATTATCTCTAGATAACTAATGGTCATACTTACTTAATGATTGTCTAGAATCTAAATAACTATTTATCATACTTAACCATCGCTGCACCATTGCGACCCCCCCCCCCCCAAAAAAAAAAAAACTAATCGAAGTATCTTAGATCGGGATTTGAAATTTTCAACGCTTCATGTTATTCTTAACAGCCAGATCTGAATCAATAAAAATGTGATGCATTTAAAATTCAGTAAAATAAATTGTCAAACCAAAATAACAAGAAATTACTAATGAGTCAGCTCATCATAAAAAAAAAATAATAATTTCAACAAATAAAAGACAAGAAGTTTAAGACAATTCTTGTTTCAATCAACTAGATTTTGTCACCGTAGGACACAAGCAATTCCAAAAACTTTTTATTGGGGAACAAACTAAAAGACTTTGTTTCAATATAATTAACGTTTTCAGAAAACAATGCAAAGTTTAGTGACATTTGACTTTTTTTACCTTTATATTATTATTATTTCGAAGTGAAATGTGTCTTACGAAAAATAATCATTAATTGATGGAAAATGGTAGAAAAGATATTGTATCAAATGTCTTATTTTGTGTGAAAATGGCAGAACGTCATTTAAAAGAAAACAGAGGGACTATATCAACTCAACACCTTTCTTAGCGCATCCACTAGCTCTTTTCTTTTCAAAGGCTCCACCTGCATCGCACATATTCACTTAGGCCTCCAGAACACACACAATTCTAGGATTTAAAACTCAGTTTTAATATATACAGTTTCATACCTTGTGTAGAATATTAGCAAGTCCCTGGGGCAGAGCCTGCAAATCAGATGAATTCCCAAACTCTGCAAGTAGATTCAGCAGCTTCTGTGCTCTCAACTCGCTGAGCTCGGATTCATAGTTACCAACATCATCCTTCCATGTAAAGAACACTTGGTCGTCTGTCCAAGCTTCTTCTTTCCCCTTTGCAATATCTGATTTGCAGAACCAATCCTTAATCAAACCCATTGCAGATTTGTAAGATAAGTTGTCTCCCGAAGCTTCTCTTACGTTTTTCACCAGAGAGCTCTCAGCAATTCTCCTAATGAGCTTTTTATAGAAGAATGATCGCGAGCCGCTCCATTCCACAACACTTTTGATCACTCCTTTTGCTGCCATTCTCATGGAAGTGTCATGAAGATCCGCAAACTTGGTGGCTATTTGGATATAAAGTGGTAAAAGCTGCTTCTTCCGAGCTTTAATCTGTTGCTTGAGAAGGTCCATGTTTGCATAACCCTCACTTTGTTTAGCATCTTGCAGTTTTGCTTTGAGACTTATTAGCTTCTGGTCCAACCTTCCCATGCACTCTAACATCTCTCTTTTTCTAAATTTTATCTCTATCATCCCTTCTGGCTCAAGCACATTCCCACGAGAAGTTTCATCAGCATACATTTCAACATAATCTGAATTTATCTGGCTATCAACAACCACCCACGCTCCACCTCGCAACTCTCCCATCTTAGGAATGTACACAAACACTGGCTGCCCATACGTTCTCAGATTTTCAACTATAGCTGAACCAGCCTGGAGTATTCCTTCGAAAAGATCTCTCTGCCCACCTGAAAACCCTCGCCAGTTCGCTAGGATAAACAACGGAAGCCCTTCCCTGTTGAAATCCATGAGCGCTTGAGCGGTCTTGGCTGCTGAACCAGGAAACCAGACTTGCCCTGCTTGCGTAACCACTCTTTCATGAGAGTCAACCTGTCCAGGATCTGCTGGAATAATCTGCGTTACAGTCTGTGTCTCAACTGCTACAACTCCAACAGGTATTCCCCCGAGCTTAGCTCTACCAGTCACTACCGTTCTCGCCCAGCCTTCAAGAGTCTCAATAAAGCTATTTTTATCAAAGATACCGCCAAGCCATTTACCAGCATTGTCATTAACCCCAGCTATAGCAGCTCGTGGGTCGCAAGAATTCTCCGGGAGATACTCCACAGTTCTCTCCGGAGGATCTAAAGAGGCATGAAGAGGAAGAGGACCACCCGCGTAAGCAGGAACATATCTCAGCCAGTTTAGAATCGCTGACACGCCTTCAAGATCATCTGAGACTGTAAGATGAACAACACCATTTGTGCCCATGATTTTGGGGCCACCAAGTTGCATGTGAGAGCTATAAACCTCACGCCCAAGTAACTTGTTCAGCGTCGAAAAGCCAGTCAAGATGATAGGCTGGTCTAGTCTCTGTATGCACCGCATACCAAGGCGGGCAAGGTAAGCACCAATGCCAACGGTTCTTCCACTAACAAAGGTTAAAGTAAAAGTTTCTTTGTAGGCTCTTGAGTAAGCACCTGCTATTGCCCCACTTCCTGTTAGGTTCTCTACGCCAATACCATCTTCTTTACCAACGATTGTATCAACGACCCATCTTTTTTCCCCACTAAGCAGCTTTATCTCGTGCGTAATGACAGATGATCCAATCCTTGCATGGTCTTCAGGGCTTAGGTATATATACTGAAAACCATTCTCAGGGGAATCTTCATCTAACCATCCAACTTTAAAGCATGCTTTGACTTCTTCAGCTACCCCTAGCCTGGCACCAGAGTTTGCTGCTAAGTAAATCAAGGTAAGCTTCTTGGCACAAGCGAGTTCAGTCACAGCAAGGAAAAACGCGTCCTCTCTAGGACCAAAAGAACCAGCTTTGAAGGTGACATCATTGGCCACTATGAGAATTTTCCGTCCCATTGGAAACTCAGGAGTCAACATCTCTAGGCTCCAGCCCACCATTCCACAGTCGTTGAGACCCGGTGGTCTTTCAACAGGGATAAGAGATTTACTTGAAGAATCTTCGAATACAAGCTCTTTAACATTGATCAGAGTATTCTTAAATGGTCTCTTAACTCCCGGGTGTTGTGATTCCCACAACTGTTCCAAGGCTGTCTCAAATGCCTGAAAAAGGAAAGAACAAAGGTTAGTAGCCAAAAGATTACGCCAAGGTGTGATGAATCTTCTGAGTTTTCAGTAACTAACCAACGGGAAATCATAGCAATAAGTAGTGTTACTCCTCCTTGCGGCTAACCGTTGCCTGTCTAGATATCCCAGTGGCTTATATTGATCATTGATCAGGGTTCCATGCAAAGGTCCCTTCTTGGTTACTGATTCATAAATTAAACTCCCAGTAGCTTCAACTTCTCGGTATATCTGAAACATCGTTAATTAATCAAATCATGCGATGTGTGTAGTTTGTACAATCTAGTATATGTAAGCAGAACTTTACATGGACAGTGCATGTACGGCCTGTCACGTTTGCAACCACAGCCCTCCAAGCGCCACTCGCCAGTCCAGAGGACGCCAACCTCAGCCGCACTTCCCACTCACACACACCCAACCTATGCATTCTCACTCCAACTAACTTGTGTATCTCTCGTACTGTTTCTTCTAATATCATCTCCATTGTAGTTTCTTCAATCTCCGCATTCACTTCAACTCTCCTGTAAGAAAACACGATGAATATTTGTTAGATTTTTTTTACCACAAGGACTGATATATTACAAACATAAGTAGGCAACCTGGGGTAGGGCACAAGATCATTAATCTGCTGCTCACGAAGTAGGCAAAGGAACATATGTGCGTGGTCTGGTTTCATAGCATCCTTATGCGCATTCAGTTCAAGTTCCTCCATCGCATCCATCAAAGATCTAAGAATGCATTTCGATGTAAGAGGCAGTGTTTGGCTAAGTTGATTATCCTGCCCTTGTTGCAATAAAAAGCCATCGGTCATTGTAGTCTGTCGAACAAGAGATCTCAGGAACATCCTTCTGACTGGCACTGGCTTGTCTGTGACAGTATACATATGCCATTGACGATCTTGTGAAGGGGTATATTGTATAGTTTCATATCCTTTCAGCTTATCCTGCATCATACAATACAAACAGTAAAACGACCATGAAATAGAATGCTCTCAAACAACAATTTATCGTTATCATACCAACTCAAGGTATATGGACAGAGGAGGTTCAAGATGGCGCAGCATCGGCTCTTCTGTATAATACTGTTTCTCCATCGACCAATGGAACGAATGTCTAACAGGTGTTCGTTCTTCATCTCGCTGGATTATACAGCTTACCACACCGACACCTGCAGAACAGAGGCTCCAACTCACTTCTTCCTCTTTGAGAATTTTGTCCAGCTTGTTTACTCTTTCTTGAGTTTGGTCCTCATTCTCACTAAAGGCAAACAAAGCAGCAGTATTAACAGATATGGTAGACAATATAGCACCTAAGCTAAGATAGCTTAAAACATCAGGCTGCATCAAGTACCTGTCCTGAAGCAGACTCATCTGATTGTTGATGCCCACAATAGCAATATGCATTATATTTCCAGATAAAGGAGATTCATAGTCGCTGTGGTTTGTTTCTGTCAGTGCTGCATTTATTATATTCGGCAGAAACTGCAGAGACTTGATTATAACCATAACCCCCTTTTTTTTCTTTCTACGCTTCTCAACAAAAACTTTTTCAGATGTCTCTTGGTCATCTGAGTCAGTGTTTTTTCTTTCCATAAGATCGTCTAGGAACTCCCAGGAAGCAATAAGACCATATTGGTGCCAATGCATCCTCACGCTTTCTTTAACGAGGTAGGGCTAATGACAAGATACAAGTTAATATGAAGTCTATGACCAAACATAAGTGTTCATAATAAGGGTGCAAAAAAAGAACCTGGTACAATCTGCGAATATAAGTCTCAACAACCAGTCTTTGAAGTGTGCGGTCGCTGTGGTCAAATAGTCCCACGAGAGCATCTTCAACAGCTAAAGGTGCGTTCACAAGATCTTCCATCCTTTCATTAATGGCACAGTTCCTCTTGGGAGTATCCATATTTTCCCCATCCTCTGTAAACATTTCTACCTCTGACAGGCTTTTAGCAATGCTAGAACGAAGTTCACTTAGTTTTCTCTGTTCGAGTAATTGACTCGCCTTGAGCACCAACTACACACACACAAATTGATCATCAGTTAGGGTGTTAACACATAATATTATATCACACAAGGAAACTAAACCCACCTCAGAGTAGTTAGTATTGTTAAGTGTCAAAAATCTGATAAGTTTATCTCTGTACAGAGCAGGATTAGGATAAACAAAATGCTCCATGAGTTGGAGAACGAGCTTGTTTTTGCTTTTTAGTCCCTGAAAAGAATAATGGATGAGCATAGTGATGAAGACAAGAGAAACCTAGTCTGAGAAGGATAATAATAATCACGGACCTGGTGTGACAGCACTATATCCACAATCTTCAACCGATCTTTCTTGTATTCATGACGCATACGTTCTATAACATCAGCCTGTCCAAGAAATATAAAATTATAATTAAGACTCCTCAGACATAGCTAGCAACCACAAAGCCGTCATGTATATAACCAATTGAACCATGTATATATATATTACCAGCATGTTATCATTGAATAATTCTTCTACTGATAGATATTCCTCAAAGAGGGAACGAACAATAACACAGGCATGACTTTCTCTACCACCTTCGTAAGACTTTGCAAGGCTCATCAATGGTTCAATGAGCCTTTCAAGGGCACCTCTCTCTTTCTCATCACAAGATGCTACATGAGCCTGTCTCAGGAAGTCGACAGAAAAAAGTTCAGAGTAACACAACAGGATCATAGATCTCAAATGGAAGAAATAATAATAGGTAAATCACCTCTAGAATGCCTTTTAAAAGTTTGGCAGGAAAATCTGCGGTCAGGGAGTTCCTGGAGATACACTCATATTCCATATACTTTGATTCTAGCTGATAAAGAATTTTATAAGAAAAGCATTAAAAGTCTTAAAACTAAAAAAAAACATATAATGGGATACCATCTATATTATGAATGATACATATAAGTGTTTACCATGATTCTGAGATCTTTTGGTAACCGTGTCGCCAGAACTGCAAAGCACTCTTGCCACTGAAGGAACGGGAGTTCAGGGTTATCAAGGCAAGAAAGCAAGTCTTGAACAACCTGCAAGATACAGCAACGTCAGAAATAATCTTAAGACAGTTGGATCAGACCGGAGAAATCAAAATGGTGTTTACCTCCTCTACTTGATGCTCATAGCCGGCAAGAATCATGCGAGCAGTATTTAAAGTTGCAGCACATCTCTGATGAACTTTAGCAGAAATTTCCGTTGGAAGCCCTAATCTTGGGAAACCTCCATGGAAGGGCTCGGCCTTTCTTACAGCCGAAGGATCAGCAAGATCAAGATTGGCTATAAGTTCACCAGCCTTCAAGTAAATAATGGATGAGTTTTTTTTTTAAAGTCAACAAAATCTATTTGTACGTAACAACTAAAGCAGAGCATTTTTACCAGCATGACTTGTCCTTCAGACATTTTAAAATGGATAATTCCTGACGCATGTGAAAGAAGCGGCATGCACATCTTCATGACCTCAACCTCTGCATAGGGTGTATCAGCATCAATACTGCTATCATCCGGAACCAGATACCTAAGTAGCTTGCACGGTGTCTCAGCCATTAACTTTGAAGGGTCATGTTCATTCTGTATAATAAGCCAAAAAGTGACTTCAGATAAAATGTGAGGTAGTAAAGAAAAAAAAAATCATTTGAAACCTGAAGTAAACAAGTTTTCCCGTCAATCAGAAGACGGGTTCCTGAGGCTTCTTCCTCTGCATATATGACATGGCTTTTACCATCCAACTGCAATGACAGTCAAAATCAAGGTGTGCTGGAGTGAGATTCTGAAAGGCAGTTACTATGTGTGACATAATGTTGCTTATAGTATGAAACTTGCCTGCATCAACAAACCTCCACCACGTAGAGTGTGTATTTGTGCTGCCACTTCTGAGTTGTTCATTCTTAGCCTGTAGCTTCCTGATCCACTCCGGACCACATCAACCTAGAAACATTTTATTGTTCAGGTTAGTTCACAATTTATATGGCAGAAGAAATGCAGAGAAGTAGAAGTTTGGCAATAGAAGCATACCGTATATTTACTTCCTTCAATATTCAGCGACACTTGAGAATGCACAAGAGATATATGCTGCAATTTGAAAGAGAAAAAAAAAAGAAGTAAGATAAGAGATCACACCAGCAAGACAAATGAGAGAGCTGATAATTTTAAAACCTTTGGGGGAATTTGCCCCTTGTCAAGATAAGCAATGTAATCCGAGACCACGGCAGCACCAGTAGCTGATGCTTTCTGTACAAATAAAACATCCCTGTCACCAGACAAACTTTTACAAGAAAAACTGATCTTCTGAAAAAAGAGAAACTTACATAGAGAGCCCCGCTGACAACAGAGAGGTACCACGGAGGCCTCTCTGCTCGGACACGCATAGCAATTCTACTGTCCAACCAACCAGTGTGAATTTTGTTTTCCCGGTAATCAGCAGCCTGATCAACAATGGGCATGATCCTTGTCAGAGAGTGCTCTTTTTTTAGTGGAACTTTTATGAGTAGGAAGAAGGAAGCGTACATGTAGAAGGTCAATCGTGTAGTCAACGTTAGTCCTAACTTCTCCACGAATTTGAATTTCCTTCAGCGCAAGAACCATATTTGCTATTGCCATGGCTCTGGATTCCCCAAATGCAAAAACATGTCCTGAGTTCAAGATTAAAAGGGAAGTTTAAATTTGTAAATTAAAAACTCAAAGAATATATAACTGATCTAGCAGCCAAAAAAATACATTTGAACTTACCAAACTGAGAATCTGAGAACTCGTGGATGCCTCCACCAGACTTGTGAAAGAAAATTTGAAGTCGTAAGATTAAAGAGAAACACGTAATACTAGAAGAGCATCTATAGACATATGTATACCTTGACAGAGAAGTAACCCCACACATTTGGGTTGCTCTTAAAACTCAGCTCCTGTTACAAGTTCATAAGACCTCAGTGAATAGACTTTTTAAGATTTCATTCTACAGCTGCGACCGTACTTACCTGCACTTCACCGCTGGTGGGTTTAAACCCGTCATCAGGATCCTCGCTTGTCACGCGTACAGCGACACAATGACCTTTTGGCCTTACAGATTCAGCGTTATCAAAATCAAAAGGGGAGGCTAACAAAGATGTTGTCCTCCAAGAATCATAGCCTCCAGCATGTTCCATACCATAGAACCTTCTTATCTCTGAGATATTAAAGTACATTCTTTACATACGCATATGGACTAGAAAGGGAACCGCTGCCTTTTGGAAAATATATAAGGATTCGCGCAGGGAATATACCAGGGATTTGCCAGAGAGGGATTCCCATTCCGACAGCAACTTGGGCAGCTGGAAGATTTATGTCAGCGATCCGCTCGGTTACAGGGTGCTCAACCTAACCTCAAACAAGTTTTTCTACTTTCAAGACCAACCAAACGTTTTGTAGAAGAAAAAAAATGGAACCCTTTGAAGGAAACAAACCTGTAGCCTAGGGTTAAGCTCTAAGAAGAAGTAGTCCCCAGTGTCCATGCTGTATAGAAACTCAACAGTAGCAGCTCCAACATAGTTAACACTCTTAGCCAACCTTCTAGCTGCCTGCTCCAGCATCTTCACGGTATCTCCGGAAGCCACAGTGATGGGACCCTCCTCGATGATCTGTGTGATACAAACCCATTAAGTAAGATCAGTCAAGCAATCATCTGAAAAGCAAGTGGATGGGATGAGATGTTTTGTTGCAACAAAGGGCTTCAACATGAGAGAGGATAGGTGGTCTTAACAATTTAGATCCAATAACAAACCTTTTGGTGTCTTCTCTGGACGCTACAGTCACGGCTATGCAAAGCTGAAACGTTTCCATATTGGTCACAGAGCAGCTGCACCTCTAAATGCCGACTCTACACATTAATAAAGAGAAAAAATCAATGCAAGTTAAAATACTCATCAGCTATGTGGTATATTTTTTAAAGCTGTCATACCTGTGAAGCAACCTTCATAATGAATATCGGCGAGCCTGGGACCTCACCTTGAACTTGCTTGAATAGAGCTCTAACCTCATCATCATTATGAACCTAAGAAATGAAAGCAGAGTAAGTACATTTTCATAGTGACACTCCAAAAGGCATTAAGGTTACCTTCCTAATGCCTTTACCACCACCACCCCACGATGCTTTGATCATTGCCGGATAACCCACAACTTGACAACTAGCAACCGCTTCTTCAGTGGTGTAGACACAAGCTTTCCTGTAGATCTCCTCGGGGATCGTTACCAAGCTGCTACCAGGAGGTATTTTAACCTGAAAACATCAGAACTCACCACTTTTATTATAACCAGTCTCTTGTAAGCAAGTTCAGCTTTAACTTAACTTACATGGGAACCACTCCATGGCAGAGTAGGTACATCAGCAGCTTGTGCAATCAAAGACGAACCAATCTTATCGCCTAATGCTACCATTGGCACTGCTGTAGGACCAAGAAATATGACTCCTTTGGCCTTTAACGCATCAGGTAACTCAGGGTTTTCAGATGCATGACCCCAACCAGGCCAAACCGCATCCACACGAGTTGCTTGAGCCATCTGCATTTACATAATATTTAAACCATTAATTTTGTAAAACAGTTAGACTCAAGCATAAAGTAACACACAGAAATTAGTTGCACTCACCTCTACAATAAGATGAACATTAGCATAATTGTTATTGTTGGTTCCACCTGGGACTTCCATAAACTGATCAGCAATCCTGATATGTTCAGCATTGATCCGCATGTCTTCAGGAGTCGCCATGGCCACCAATGATATGGACTTTTCCGAGCCAAATGTTTGGTAAGACCATGCTCTGACACTGCGTATAAACTTGACAGCTGCCATTCCATTGGTAGCAACCAAAATGCTATGGATTGGCCTTTTCCCACCAAGAGCCTTACAGAACTCATCGACTTGAGACACAGCTGTTACAGCACTATGATCATTCCCATTAATGGAGCCAGTCGCTTGAGGCTCAGATATATCTGTAAGATTATAAGAGAATATATAAGAAGATACAGTCAGCAACAACGTTCAGTGTTAGAATTTTTCAGACAGATGAAATGCAAAAAATAGTAACAGAAGATAGAAAGCAACCATTATCGCAGAAGGAGGTAGGATCAGGGCTGCTCAAGTCCTTCCTTCCTAAGTAGGCAAGAGGACGGAACTGTTTGTTCCTTTGAGACAGAACATTTCTTCTGGTCTTGTTTTTGTAAATCGAAACTCCTTTGAAGGCTCTGATCATAGAGCTGCTGCTTCCCAGCTTCACTGTGGCTGGAAAGTGTCTGTACATGCTGCCATTTGCACCACGAGCTGATGTAATCCATGGTGAACCACTGGAGAGTCTAATCCGATCAGAAGCTCCATTTCCGGCGGCAGAACACGAAACCAAAGCTCTCATCTCCATGTTTGATAGAAAACTTTGCAATCAAGCCAAAGCCAAAGGCACCTGTGAAGAGAGTAAACAACTCAAAACCCTTCAATTTTGTTAAAAATACTCAAATACCCCTAGTAAAATTTATTTATTTTAAATTTAAAATGTGTGTAAATACAACAAATACAAAACTCATCCATAATCTCACGTTTCTTTGCAAATCAATCTCTCAATTTCAGTTTCTTCAGTTTCTTTTCTTTCTTCCTCCTCCATTGATGGTTATCACAAATACGAGTTACCTTAAATCGCTTGCTCTATTTTTCAAATTTCGATGTTTCTGTGACTTGTACAAGAAGATGTTAAAATCATGTCAGAATGGACATAGAAGCATTCAGATTCTCTATACCTAGTAACATCTTCTCTACTGGTTTCTTGACTTTCAAATTTAAAACTTTCATTTCGTGATATTTTTAAACCCGATCTTTTGTTTTTTTTTGGTATCTCAGATGGACGAGGACCCATTAAACTTACATGTCTATTATTTTACAAGAACCTCATCCAAGAACCTTGAAACCATGATGAGAGGCTGATGCGGCCATCAAATCATCAGTTCAACCAGAGGTTTACCAAATTGCCCAAACCGATCACGTAGAAGATACCAGCGACATAGGTCCATGTTCCCGTCACTGCACCAGGTCTATTTCTCGTCTCTTTCCCATTTCTCGGCTTCTATGTTATTTGGTGGGAGAAACATGTTTAATAGGAGAGGAAAAAAAACGCGTATCAACTTCACGCGCCCCCAAATCAGCGATCGTAAAGGTGAAAACCTAAAATTTCTAAAGCTTGAAATTCGACGTCTTCTCCAGTGTTGTTCGTCGCCGGTAAGTCATCTCCTCTTGGTGACTTGTCCCTCTTTTCCTCCTCCGCCATGGAGTCGTTGAATGGCTCTTTAGCTCCACGGTTATCAACTGAGGCGTCAACGGATTCTCATCTTTCGAATCCAACTCTCTCGTCAGGCTTAGGCACGGCTCGTCCCTCTACGTCGTCTCTTCCAGCTCTTCCCTCGTCGTTAGCTCCACTTACTCCTCCAGTTTTGTCGTCAAGCTCTTTGACTACAACTTCGGCTCCGATGGACTCGAGCAATGGATCCCATGCCGGCGTCAACTCCCTGTCCGTGACCTCGTCGTCTTTGGCGTCTTCGTTAACTTCATCTTTGGCTTCGTCGGTTTTACTGAAATCGACCAGAGAAACCTCCGCTCAAGACTGTGACCATTCTTCTCCGTTGATGGAACCAGCTAGTTCCATAGTTCCAGAATCCTCGGCTTCTCCAGAAATCAATGTCACATTTGGCTCAGCTGCTCAAGTCGGTTGCACCAATTTTAATTCTCACCGGTCAGTTCAATTGCAGAACCTGGACACTAAAACTTCTGACATTCAAGCAACTGTTTTTGTCCCTACCTTAGGAGCTTGGGGAAAGCCTCTCCTCTTTAAACCTCCCGCCACTCCTTCTGTGCCAAGTACCCCTCGGGATTATGACCCAGCAATAGTCGGAAATCAGTTAGCTGCTCTATGGCCATCCTTAAATGATGACATCTTGAACAAGAAGCCAAAGAGCAAGCATACATCTCGTACTTTACAGCCTCCAGTTGAGAAGCTTNCCTTAGGAGCTTGGGGAAAGCCTCTCCTCTTTAAACCTCCCGCCACTCCTTCTGTGCCAAGTACCCCTCGGGATTATGACCCAGCAATAGTCGGAAATCAGTTAGCTGCTCTATGGCCATCCTTAAATGATGACATCTTGAACAAGAAGCCAAAGAGCAAGCATACATCTCGTACTTTACAGCCTCCAGTTGAGAAGCTTCCTCTTCCTGAGCTAAAAGCTGATGGTAGTCTTCGTTTTCCATGGGCTGCGAGATTGAGCCCTCAATCGCGGAATCTTTACCGGGCAGCCTCTCCGACTTATAGACTTGATGGTACTCCTGAGATATCTATTCCCTCTAAGGTGCTTAAGCTCGGTCCTGAGAATAAGGACGAGTATATCATAGGAAAATTTCATAAGTGTTCTCTACCCCCAGGTGGTCTGGTTCATGCAGTGGTGAATAGAATTTGGGGAAGAAGCTGTAAGATTAGTTGTAAGAAGATCAGTGAGTCGTCCTTCATGTTTCATATCCCGCATGAATCTACTCGTCATTGGGTTATTCAGCGAGGAGTTTGGCATATCGATGACTGTTTGCTTTTCGTTCTGCCATGGACTCCAGAAGGTTCTTTCAAAATTCTTGAAATATCTACGTTACCTGTATGGGTCAATTTGAAGAACATTCCTGATTGTTGCTACTCTAGACTTGGGATAAGTCATATTGCTTCAGGACTTGGAGAACCTATTCTCACTCATAAACCTCGACTTGATCCTACTAGTATGGGTGAAGCAAAGGTCTTGATTGAGATGGAACTGGATAGAGATTTCCCGAAACTTATTGCACTTGATGATAAACAAGGTAGCATATTTCTTGTTGATGTTGATTATACATGGATTCCGTCTATGTGTGAAAAGTGTGGAAACCTTGGTCACAAAGAGAAGAGGTGTCTCTTATCCTCTAAGCCGGCAGACGAACCAATCTTGCCGCCACAGACAGTAGTTATTAGTAGTGAAATCCCCGTTGTGGATATCGATCGTATCCTACAACAAGGGGATACTTCAATCCCTCTTTCACCAGCTATTCCTACTCCAGGACATGGTGCTTTTGTGTTTCAGAGTATAAATGACTCAGAAGGTCCAGCTACAACAGATCTCACTCACGCTTTGCAACCTAATGTGGAGGTTGCTCAAGATATTCCTTCGGGTCCTTCAGATACTTCAGAGGTATGCACAAGAAACTCAACGACTCTTACTTTATCTTCTTCTCTCTCTCAACAAGAGAAGCCCTCTGATCCGCATAATTCAGTTATCACTTCCATCACATTAGTAGATTCACAATCTACTCCCATTGATACACCAATTATGGATCTTTATCCATCTGGCATTATCAACAACGAGGTCCAAGAATCTTTAGTTGTTGACCATGTGACCACAACACCTAAGCATTGTGTATTTGAGAGTCCTTCTCAATTTACAGTGCTAGAAGATGTGGATGAAGTTGAAATTGAGCCTTCAAGCTCGCTCAGCTTGACAAGAGGTGGAAGGGAATCAAAATCTCCTACCAAATACCAGAATTTGGAATGGAAGACAGTTCGAGGGAGGGGAAAGCGTGGCCGTGGAGGCCGTGGCTCCCATCACTAGTTATTGTCTTTATTACCTTTGAAGGATTATCTAGTCTCTACCTTTGCTTCATTGGTTTGAGATTCAATATTTCACGAAGCTTGTTTCGTGCAAACTCTTTCCTGCTATAAGACCTTTTGGTCTTATCCTTGTAATAGTTTATGTTTTAATTTGAAAGCTTTTAGTCAAAAAAAAAAAAAACATGTTTAATAGTGATAACTTGTTTATTAGATGGAAACTTGTATTATAACGGTTACTATTTTTCCTTTGGCTTTAACTTTGACTATAGATATGTTGTGTAGATGTCGTAGAAATAATAATTGTAGAAGTTAACCATATGTGAAAGCGTTAACAATAGCTGTAGACTGTAACTGCATAGATGTTAAGGTTCAGACTCTAGCAAGGTTTATGAAAGAATATGTGGTGTAATTGATAGTCTATTATAAGATATTTTCAAACAAATATGACAAAATCCTCTACAGTCTATAGCAAGGTTTATGAAAGAATATGTGGTGTAAAATCAATCAACGAACAGAGTTATATTTGAACATGGACTTATCATATCTCTAGACCATATCCCTTAACCACCAAGCAATAAGGGTAAAATCAGAAACACAAGAGATAATAGCTACATGAAAATGGAGTTTTTTCACACATATGGATATATAGCTAATTTTTGGTTATCCATGATTTTATTATATTATCCATAGACCATATATGGAAAAAGGAACAATTCACCAAAAAATATTATATATTTCGTGGATTGAGGCACAAGTATCTCAATGAAAAGGTGGTCCATTATAATCCGAGGTCGAACCAAAGAATGTAAGAGCACTTTTAACGCGGCAACCCTTTGGGTTCTTAATTTTATTTTATTTTTTGTTTTTTCTGATTAAAAAAAATAAAAAATAAAAAGGAATTAATCGTAGTCGTTACGTATCACTGAGATCCGCGTACAGTGCAACAAACACATAAATAATGTCTTTTATTGGCATTCTGAAGCCCATTTGTTCTGAATCAGTGGCTCCCCTTTTTTAAGAGACGCTTCAAGGGCGCGATGCAGATGCTCTAAACGGCCACATATACAATAACGGATTTTTCCGGGCCTTATTCTGGTCTTGTGGCAGCTCTTTGCGACACACCGGACAAGAATTATGCTGGACTAGCCACGGGACTATACACTCCGAATGGTAGATATGTTTACACGGCATCTTTCTTGCAAACGATCCTACTTCAAACCGGTCTTGGCAAACCGGGCAACACGGATCCAAACCAAGATGCTTCTTCCTGATCTTGATCTTTGGCATGGAGTTGATCACGGTTAGTGAAGCTGGAGGTGGACCACGGCGGTCGTGTGCTGAGAGCCGGTTAAACAACTCTTGAAAACTCAACTGGTTTTCAAGAACCGATCCTCTGTTGTTGTTGCCGCCGCGAGGGTTACGAGATTCTTCAATGGCTAATCCGAATAAATCAAAAGGGCTTAGGTCAACATTCTCACAGAGCCTTTCAAGAAAAGTGTTACCGCAGTGAATGCAAGCTCCTCCTCCTCTTCGTAAGTGATCCTCTCCCTGAAGACGGATTCCTCTTCTGCAAGTATTACACCAATGTGTATTTTTTCGGCTAGTCATGGGTCTGAGAGAAAATAGGAAGGAAGAGCCGTTAAAGGAAGGTGTAAGACAGTAAGAGAAGGCACAAACATGAAGGTAGTAATGGTCTCAAGAATATCTGTTTACAAACTTGGTAATGGTCTTAAGAATAATCAGATTCATACTACTATCTCTCTCAACTTTATGCACATGACAAAACCGAATCACATATATATGTTAAAAGCTATTTCAGACACAAAGAAAAAGGAAACTACTCAAACATCTCTTACCCGCATAGAATGAATCGACAAACAAATTCTGAATCGACAAGTGTGAAAGAAGGTTAAATAGAAGAAAAGAAAATTCTGGAAGAGGTTCAAAAAGTCTTTCACGTAAACTAGAGAGTCAAATGATATGAAAAGTCATTCAACGGAATGTAACAAGAAATTACGCGGAAAATACAAAAAAACATACTAGATGAACAAACACGTGCTTAGATTCATGTAAACATTATGAACAAAAAGAAGATTGTAGACATTAAACCGCATATTTATCTACTTCAGAAAACAGAATAAAAGTTTTAGCCAAAAGCATTAAAATGTTAACCAATTGTTAATCGTTCTGGTCAACATAATTTATTCATTTGTGAAAACATATGGAAACTGAGTAACCAGTTTTGACTAACATGTAGCATTCAATTATATAGTTTTGTTCTCACATAACATAATTCAAACATTTCAAGTTAAATCGATGCTATTTGATCGTTATTTTGTAAAGGTGACAAGATAGTTTGTATCTGAAAGAAAATTTTCTTAAATAACATTATTTAAAGTTTTTATCATAAAAACAACATTTTTTAATTAAAATATTTTTTTATTTTAAAAAATTTAATATTTTATTTTTTTTTTATTTTAAAAAATTTGAAACCATAATCCCAAAAATCCACACATTAACTTTAAACTCTAAGTCTAGATTAGTTAACCATATGGATATAAGTATATATTTATCTTTTTAATAAAACATTTTGATCATTATCTTCCTTGTGCGCTATTTTCTGACAAAAACATTTTTATTACTATTGTAGGGTATTTTTATTTTCTGATTAAAAATGATATCTCTCTAAACTACATAAGTAAATAACTTGTCATGATTAATATTTAATACTCTATCTATTTCAAAAGATATATGTTATAAAGAATTTACACATATTAATAAAACATATTAAACTTTGATTATCAATGTATTATTTTCAATTAATTATTGATTTTAAAAATTATAATTTAGCATTAAATAGTATATTAAAAATATAGTTTTGAAATTTTAAAAACACATGGATCTCTTTGAAATTGAGAAAGTATTAAAATTTTGTCACATATTTGTTTTTTCAAGATTTACAAACAGCTAAAAATATTGGTCTTTGATGATCGATGGCCAAAGTTGCACTCAAACAGTAAATACTTTTACCTTTTTAACTATTCAACCAAATTTGTTTTGCATTTCTAGAAAATGCTAAATAATATTTCCTCTGTTTATTAAAATGTCATTTAGATATTTTCTCACAAATTAAAAATAAAATAAAATATATTTATGTTTTTGTTAATTATAGATATTTGATCAATAGTATTTCAAATAACTAAATTGTTTATAAAATTAATATTAAGCTCAGTATAGTATACAATTGGTTAGTATTCAAAGATATTTCACATATTAGTTATAGGACATGTGTCAACTCTCTTAATTATTTTTCCCAACTACAACTGTCTTATTCTTATGTGCCATTTTAATAAAGTAACTAGAATTTTTTACCATTTTAAAAAGATTTTCACAGATTTTGGTAGACTTTATAAAAAGTTATTAATTTGCATTTTGAATAAAAAATAAAAAGATAAAAACATTGAAAGATATTCTAATTAAATTATGTAATTTAATATACTTTCTAAGAAATGGTCCAAATTAATAGATGACATATGAAAAAAGTCATGACATCTATTTTATTTTAATAGATAAAATTGTACTTTTAATTTCTTAAAAGCTCATTATTTATTTAGTTGGGTGACATCTTGGTGAATCAATAAGGTAAATAGTGGATTGGAAAATAAATGACAGTGGAGGGAAAAGGAAAAAAAGAAAACGCTACAGAAAATACTAAACCGATGCTGTGATCAATCATCCATATCAATTATTTTGATCGGTAAGGCGTGTTCGAATCTCTTCTTTAATATATTGATGAGAATGTTTCTCTGATTGATTTTTCAATTTCATGTCAATAGATTCCTGAGAAGATTTTATAGAAAACTTGATTTCGGAATCGACGACGAGATGAAACCATCGGACTCTTTGGATAATTGGAGAGACTATTTCCGGCAAGGTGATTCTGATATATTCGAGATCATCAATCACGCAATCATCGTGGCTGCAGCTGATTTCCCAAAGGAGTTCAAATCCAGGAGAGACGCGATCGCCCAGGTTCTATTCTCGTCTAATGTCAGCCGCTGCATCGGATGTGGCCACGTGGCCAAACTGAATGATAGGGATGATTCTGGCGGTGATGAAGAAGATGAGACCAAACTGAACAATAATCGGATTGTTGATGAGGTCATGAGGATCAAAGATATTTTGTTGAATAAAGAAGAAGAGGTTTCTGGTCTCTTCTTGCTTGTATTACAATTAGAGTTTGTTTTGGAGGAGTGATTCTGATATTTATTTGTTTGCAGTCAAATTCTGTGTTACTCCATTCCCTGAGGAAGCTTGAGTCCATGTCTCTGAGTGTGGACCTTCTCAAGGTTTGTTTTTGGTAATGTATATGATTTGGTTGTTGAATCTGCTGAGTTTTGATTGAAGGATTTGCGTTCTTGTAGGATACTGAAATCGGAAAGGCTGTTAATGGCTTGCGGAGACATGGTTCTGATAAGATTAGGGAACTTGCAAAGACTCTCTTCGAGTATGAGTTTAATCTTTCTTTTGTGTGTTTATAGTCTCTCATTTGTGCTGTTCAATAAACTTGCAAAGGCTCTTGTGCTAGTTGAATTGCTTAAAACATTTGTTCTTTCGCACTTTATGTCCCCTCGAATATAAGTAATGTGTTTTTTCTTATGTATGGGATGCTCAGAGAGTGGAAGGAGCTGGTGGACCAAAGGATGAACAGCACGAATGAAATTGCTGGTAATAGCCTTTCCTCATGTTCCTTTGTTACTGCGAGGAGCTTTTGTTGTCAAAAGTTCATAATACTTGGCTTGTGCAGGTGATGAAGGGACGCCAGAGTCTGCAAATTATTCGGTAGTTGATGAAGCAGAAGCCTTTCCTTCTCCTCCGCATGATTTAGATTTTTTTGCTCCTGAACCTACTGGATTTGAACTCTCTCAGGTCTGTAAACATACCTTTCCCTCCCGTCATATTTTCTTTTGGGAAAAAATTAGATGTTATCTTGACAAGTTTCTTTTTCCGTCTTTATTTTCTAATGTATTGGACTACTTGAAGATCTTAGATGGCTTGGACTGTGATGGAAGTGAGTTAGTATACTCTTTGGTATTCTTTTCTCTTCTCTGAAACTCTTCCTTATATCCCTTGTGATGTTTTCAGATGAGGAGCCTAAAAGAAAATCGCAAAGTAGCACGATGAGGAGACCCGAGGGTACACATGAAGCTAATGTGGTTAGGAGGTACAATAAGATTCAACAGACAAGGAGAGAAGAAGTTGATGTTAGACCTATGAAGCACTCAGCCACCATCTTTGATGAGCCTAGAAGACAAACAAAGCAAAGTAGAGAACAAACGCTACACGCTATCCAAAGAAAACCGATTGTTATTGCTGAGCAGAAGCGGAAACTTGTTGGATCACAACAAGATGTGAGTGTGTGGGTTAACAAAGCCTTTGAAAGTTTGATTCTTTTTAGGTTCTTATAGCAATTGTCGTTGTTTTTGTTGCTATAAGAAACTCAAAGCTATGGATCCAGACGCAAAGTTTGAGTTTGCAAAGCGGAAACTCCAAGAGAGCTACCAACAACATGATCAGGGTTTGTACTCTTCAAAAGGGATTTTTAGTATGTCCACTCTTTTCGATACATTCTTGATTCGCATTTGTTTTGTTTTCAACAGCCAAAAGACAGAGAACGATACAAGTACTAGAAACCATCCCAAAGCAAAGTACATCCAAGAAACCGCTACTCAAGAGACCCGTGCGAAGGTAGTTCCATTTTCCTTCGGGTGATCTTACTATGGTGACCATTCTGAGCTTATTTTAGAAAACAAAAGTGCATTTGACAGATCCAACATAAACTTCTTAGGACGCATTTAGCTAGGGGGCATATCTTCTGTCTCTTTTTCTTTGTCCTAATTTTATTGGTACTTAACGGTGAAGTGGATATTCGGTTTGTTCCGATTTTGTGACAACTGTGAACCTCATGATGGAAAGGCAAAGGGTTACATTTTATACTGTTTGAGCCTACCTTACATTTTAAGACACAATGCCTTGGAACTTCAAGTCCACTGGTTGCTGTTGTTGTGACCCTCCAAAAACATCCCCTAGAAACTTTGCAACAACAGATATGAACTCATCTGGCTTTTCCTCTTGAGGAAGATGACCACATTTCTTAATCACTTCGAACACCGATCCAGGGATGGCTCGTGACAGCCTCTCTGCGTTCCATGCTGGCACTATCCGGTCCGTGTCGCCAGTAACAATCAGAACTATCACCAACATGGAGGACGTGTCATCATGTTAATGAGAAAACATTTGGTCTAATGAAAATTGCAGGTTTGTTGAACAGAAAAGAGATGTTACCAGGGCATTTGATTTCTTGAAACCTTTTCGACAATGGAGGTTTCTTCTCTGAGCCATTGTTATCTGTTAATGTAGCCACCGTGAATTCCACCAGAGCTTTGTCCCATCCCTTGGCTTTTAGAGGCTGTTTTTTTCACACAGTTTCCAACATTTAACAACATGCCAATGCAACAAGAAATAAACAAACCGGAGAAGCATAGGAACATCACCTTTGTATAGCCCTGAACGACATGATCCGTCACTTGTTTTGAGTCATACCAAGCGTTTCTAACAGCTGTTACTCCAAACTTATTGATTGCCATTCTCACCTAATGACAAAAACCCATCACTCTAAGCACAACAAGTAAGAACCTTGTGAGGTTCTCTAGAACCATGGAAATGAGATGGTACCAGCATGACTCCAAGAGAGGATCTGAGGAAAGCTGCTAAAGCTTTCTTGTAGAGAGAACTCAGCATACTCGCCATTCCTGTTAAAGCTCTTGATATTGCTCCTATAATGACTTTGCTTAACTCAACTAAAGTCCCTAGAAACTTGCTAGTGGGAGCTTTTTCGCCACGGTTATCTCCAGCAGCAGCTGTGTTCACAGGACGAGGAGCGAATATAGCTGGAGCTACGAGAATGAGTGCAGCAACGCGCTCGGGAGCTTCAAAGTAAGAATCTACAGCTACAAGGCAACCTGCAGAATGCCTACAACATACGAAAAAGTTAAACAACATCAGCTTTTGGTGGCACTATAAGAAGAAATGCAACGTACTAACTTACCCTACAAGAATTGCCTTCTCGGCAGCAAGAAAATCTATAAAATACAATGTGGTTAGCACGGAGTACACCATGGAGTATGGATTCAATGGTTTTGCATCATTGGTTACACCACTAAATGGGTGAAGGATCCGAGAAGTCAATCCAAATGCGGGTCTATCAAAGGCAAGAACTTTTGAACGGACAAGCCTAGCTAAAGGCTTCATAACTCTGTTCCAGGAGAACACAGAAGCGCCAAAGCCGTGCAATAGAATCATTGGAAACTCGACTTTTGGGGTTCCTTGAGTGTCGACGCTTGTGATGGGAACATCATCAGTGAGTGTCTGTGGATCAAACACTTTGTGGTGTATGTTAACACCTTGAAACTCACAGAAACAGCTGTCTTGATCAGCTAAGTTCATTGGATCCTGTTCTGTTTCAGTTATTGTCTCCTCTTTGGTCTGGGCTCCACCATCAAGAAATTGATCTGAAAATTTATGACTAAATTTTAATCAGGAAGATTAATCATCTAAAGTAGTATAGCTTTAGGGGACAAAACACAGAGATATTCATCAATCCAAACTATAAACCCAAATGCTTCAAATTTAGCATAAAGCCCGAATCTTTTAGGCAAGGGCAAGAACACAGAGCTATTCATCAACGCAAACTATAATTAAGACCTGCTTCTATCAGATTTTAACTGAGAAACTATGGGAAGAAGGCAGAAGAAAGCAGCAGGGAACAATATTTATGTGTTGAGGTTAGACCTGGGGAGCCAGAGAGGGAAGGGGAAGAAGCAGCATTGGAGACGATGAAACGTCTAGCCGGACGGCGAAATGATTGGCCGGAGATTAGACAAGACATTTGAAAATTGTTTCTAGAGGAATCTAATCTAAGCTTTGCATTGAAGGATAAGGAAGAGAAAGTTATGACACTCTGCTTTGGTTGGTGTAAGAAGAAGATGCCTGTGGTGTTTGATAAATTCATTGTTGGCTCGTAATTATCAGACAGATGATGATAAAGTAAAGTACAAAAGTTTGAGTTATGTTTCCATGCTCTGTTTCTTTAAATAATAATAAAAAAAACTTGTAAAGTTCTTGTATCAGCTCTTACCTCCGGTTCGTTGCCACGTGGCTATAATACGGGACAATTATTTTTCATCCATAATCTTTATTATTTTTGTCAAAGACAACAAAGGCAGTGTTCATTTATTATAAACCACGAGAAACTGGAAACAGAGAGGGGTACACGCATTACAGGTCGGTCCGATTTTGGTTTACCAGACCGGTTACAAGTTTCACACAGTGGTATGAACATCAAAGTTTCACCACATCACACGAAAAGCATTTAAGCAAGAAGCTTACAATTCTCAGCCCCTCCACTGATCCTTCTTGTTCCTGATTTCTCTGAGAGTATCGATTGGTGATTTGCAACCAAGTTTCTCCTGTAGAAAGAATACATTCACGAGTAGAAAAGATCGATATCAGCTACAGAAACTTGATAAAAAATTTGAATACACAAGACAAGAGAAAGTAATTTAGCATTGTTGAAGAATGGGATAGTGACCTGTATCTCAGGATTAGTAACGCGCATAAACGGGTTTGTTTCGAGTTCTTCCTCTAGTGTTGAAGGGATTGTGGGAAGATTTGCTTGGCGCTGTTGACGGGCCCATGATAGCTTCTGCTGTATCTTCTCGTTGTTTGGTTCCACAGTTAAAGCAAATTCAAAGTTCTTCACGGTGTACTAAGGAATCATAAGAATATATATATATAAGGGTTTTATTCAGTTTATAGAGACATTCATTTCTTGAGTCAAGAACTGATCAAAAAGACGATAATATTTTAAAGCTGTTATTTTGTTGTTACCTCGTGGCCGCAGTAAACCTGGGTCGGTTTAGGTAGTGAAGCCAGAGTCACACACAAGGACTGGTGCATCTGCTCAGCTGTCCCTTCGAAAAACTTTCCACACCCAGCAACGAACTGTGTATAGCATCCAAGTAAACACAGTGTTTATACGGAGTCATTAACAGAGAAAAATATAGCAACAATGGTAAGATGTGTTATTGATATTCATGGAGGAACAAGAGAAAACCAAGCCACTTACAAGTGTATCTCCAGTGAACACAGCTGGGTATTCTCCATCTTTGCCAGTGACATAGTAACTAATGTGACCCTTGGTGTGACTGAAACATGCAGCAACAGCATATCAGAAGGATAACAAGAGCAGAACGGCAGAGTCAAAGTTCATAAAAAAGAAGAAGCAAACATACCAAGGGGTGTGAAGAGCTAAGATGTTAACATCATGACCCAAAGACAAGGTGTCACCATTATCC
>MU107660.1:3618-43673 GCA_012274485.2 Sinapis alba | reverse complement strand
TTTTACCTGGAGGGATTTATCAATGTTCTTAGCTCGTTTCCTGGGTCGATGAGGAAGCTTTGTGCCTTTCATAACCAAGAAATCTTCTTCCTTCTCTTTCCTAGACAAGGCAATGTAGATCCTTGGCCACTCAGTGACTTCCACTTGCGTTGCTTTCTCCCTCTCTCCATTGTTGCTCGTCTCCAGCTCTGGATGAGCCTGAGCCGTTGATTCTGATCTGCTCACTCTTTGATGGTTATGATCGAACCCGTTTTGTCTCTGGTTGTGGTGATGATCTCTGACGCTTGATCTCTTCTCGATTTGGTCAGGAGACGGTGGAGATCGCTTTGAGCCTCCCGATCTGGACACCGTACGGCCGCCGTTGATGATGTTCCTTGATGGTGATCCGTTGGCTGATCGATCTTCTGGGTTCCTGGGCATGATGATGACGACGATGAGCTTCAATCCACAGGTTTATTTATTTATTTAAAGTTGTACACTTTGAAAGAGTTTTATGAAACGAAGAAAACTTTTTTTTTTAGGGTGTGTTAAATATGTAGTACCCATTACATATTTAAGAATCAGAATCAAAACGCAGACCAAATAAAAGCAAAGATTTTTATCTTACAGGGACCAAAACAGAAAATAACAAGAAATCTAAAAACCGATTAATATTGTGATTTTCAAGGTCAAAGAAAAGCAAGAGAAATACGAGATCTTATAGTTTTCTTTGGAAAATAATCAAAGATTGAAACTTTTTTTTCTATTTCGCACAAAACCTAAAATCAGAAGAGCCTTGGAGAAAAGCCAAAAGACATTTAAAACTCAGCTTCCCTGTGTGATCCAAAGGGTATTAGTGTAACTTCCTAAAAAGAGTTTTGGATCACCAACTTTGATAAATGCTTTGCTTTTTCAGAAGATGGAACCAACCAAACAAGACCCAGTCTGGATCTCAAAAAATAAGTAACAAAAACAAAATTAATTAAAATCAAAACCCGAAAATGAAAAGAAAACAGTATTTATCACAAATAATGAACAACAAGTCACGATCAGAGAAAAATAAACTTTTTACAGTAACAAAATCTAAAGAAGTTTTTTTAAGTCACAAATCTGTAAAAAAGACAAACCAAAGCTTATTCTTACAAATAAGGTAAATAATATATAATCAAAATAGGAAATTTTGATAGAGAGAAGAAGATTTGAGCTAAACCTGGAAAGGAAGATTTCCTTGGCGCCGACGAAACCGTTTCTAGGGTTAGAACTCCGATTAGAGGAAACCGGATGAGGAGGAGGAGGAGGTGGCGGCATAGACGGATTTACAGATCTTCTTAAAAGCTTGTTGGATTGAATCTTACCATGTCCCGAAGAAGACGAAGAGTCATCGGCCGCCGCGGCGGTGGTGGTGGAGGAGGATCGGATCTCGGCTCTAGAGATTCTCGATCGCTTCCGCTGTCCCCACTGTAACAGCACATCTCCACCGCGCTTGGTAGGGGTGGGATCTGTTTGTTGGGAGGATCTGATTCGGACTCCGTCTAGTGATGAGGTGGATGGGAATGATCCGCCGTTAAATCCTTTATTGGCGATGGAGTTGGTTGTAATGGTGGTGTCTTCGTTGGGTGATCTTGAAGGTGAAGGTCTCAAGTATGGCTTCTTTGCTCCGTTTGTGAGGGGAAGAACGTCTGGGCTTACTCTCTGATACCTAATCAAAACATACAAAATCAGATCGAGCGTTAATATGCGAGTTTTTTAAGTGAAATTTGTTAAAAGGTTTTCTGAGTTTTTTTTGAGGGAGAAGAAGCTCTGAGAATTTTTATTGTAAAGATCTTCGAAAGCCGTGAAAATTTCTTAATAACTTGGATTCAATATAGTGATCGAATTGAAAACTGCTGCGGAGATTAAAAAGGTTTTGACATTAAAGTCATTAAACAACTTGCATCTGAAGTTTTTCAAATCAAACCTCAGATCCATCAAAACCATTAGAGATATCCAAAACCGAAAAAAATCAGAAAAAAAACTTAAATCAGTCCGATGGTCAGCGTATCCGGACGAAGAACAAAACGAAGATAAAAACAAAAAAACTCCAAGAGGTAACTTTTTTTTTAGGAAAAAAGAAGAAGAAGAACGAAGAAGAGAAGAGAGAAACCTCATCATTATACCCAAGTGAAAACCCGATTTGAGTTTTGTAATGGTATGTTTTTTTCGATTTCCGATCTGTGATTATTTTCAGAAATCTACGATTCGTTCAATTTTCTCCACACGTGATTTATTTCCGATCAAACGAAACACAACCACCTCGCGGTTCTGCTTTCTCGTACCGATCAACAGAGAATCAAAAGGAATATATAAGAGAGAGAATGAGAATATGAAGAAATTTTGTAGGGATAGAGAGATGGAAGAAGAAGAAAAGAAGAAATGGAGACTCTCTGCGTTAACAGTGAGGAGGAGAGGAAGAAGAAGAAGGCGGAAGGGAAGGAGAGAAAGATAGTGGGTGCGTTATTGTGTCTAATACTTCTTTTTATTCTTCTAAGTTTTCTAATCCAGTCCTTTATATTTCTTTAGACTTCCAGTTCTTACCCCATTCTTTAATATCTTTACAATAATAGTCTATTATGCTTACAAAACCCGGCCCATCTTTAGGCCCACTACACACTCTCTTTCGCAGCCAGGCAACGTGTGATTAAAAGCATCTCCGTACACCAAGTTGACATTACACTACCGTCGAAAACAAATACAAACTGAATTTCTTCTCGACAGGGTAACATGGTTAAACAAAAATCAAATCAAAATTTGTTGGTTAACCAAACTAAACCGGTATTATTAAAATTGAACCAATTACAAGATCAGCACATAAAAGTTAAAAAGATAGATTGATCATAGGTATTCAAAGCAAAGCAAAGCTTATCACAAAGTTTCACAGACCAGAGAAGTATCCTTTCTAATGAGCGCTGATATAGGCAAATCACTCCCAGCTTAAACCCCGTAGACTCATATCTAATGGGGACTGAGAAAGTAACTTCTGTTTTGGGTGTGACTAGCGGAAGAGACGGGGAACTGATCTTTTAGGTACTTTGCCTTCAAGCTTTAGTCTCCTATATGACTCTCTGATATGGCATGGTCTAATAGGTCCTGATTCTTTCCTTTCCCCCATTACAACTCTAGCTGCAAACCATTTTGTTCCATCAAGCAACTGAGCTTTTACATATATTTATTCTATGTTAATAATTTTTGAAGATTTTTACCTGTTTCCACAAGTTCACCAACAAACATCTTCGCGATACCACAGTTAACGATTATTACTGGCATACTGATCTTCTGACTCCCTGTCACTCCTTGTAATAACTGCATCCAAACAAACAAAGCTAAACAGTTCATGTCTTAACGAAACAAAAAAAACATGGTTTTAGTTCAGTACTTTACCTTCCTCATGTTTCCTTTTTGAAACGCAGATCTCCTAAAAGATTCATATCTGCTCATCTGATCCTCAGTGAACTGCGACAAAATGACCCTGAAGTAGTACTTCCCACAATCAATCTCAATCATGTTCAGATTATTTTTTTGGTAAGCCTAATCAAAGAAACAAACACTCACTGCATCTTGGCCATCTTAGCGGGATCAGCAGTAGTTGGGTACTTGGTAAGCTCAGCTTCCATGTTCTCTTCCTCTTCTTCTTCATCTTCATCTTTGTTCTTTGCCTCAACGGAGGATTTGAACTTCTTCGGTTGACGTCGAACACCCACCACGTCTCTCTCACTCTCTTCCGGAGCCTGCTCGGTTTCAAGCCGTCCCTCGTCACCACCATCGCCTCCGCCTTCCGGTGATTCCGGCGGCGATTCCTCTTGCTCCTCCTCTATCGCTGCTTCAAACGGATCCTTCGAATGCTTCATTTTTCTTATACCTAATCGAAAATCAAATTTAATCGAATCTTAAATTCGTGAGCGAAGAAATCAATTAGGGTTTTTAAGATGAGAAAAAGGGAAGAGATAATTGGCGAACCTTTGAGGAGTTCTTATGAGATATTCAGATCCGATTTTCAAGAGGCACAACTGGGAAGCTCCAAAAATTTCCAGGCGGAGAGGAAGAGGATGCTTTAAAGCATCTCCAATAAAAGGGATGAGAGTGTTCAACAATCACCTTCAATTTTTTTTAAGAAATTACTCCCCCTCCGTTTCATATTAGTTGTCATTCTAGGTTTATGCACACAGATTAAGAAAACATTTAATTTTACATATTTTCAAAATAAAAATACTATTATCAATACACCTAACCACATATCAACCAATAAAAAAATAGATTATAAAATATTATCAATAAATTTTGCATTGAAAACCGAAAACGACATTTATTTTGAAACAAAAATTTTACTCCAAAACGACAAATAATTTGAAACGGAGGGAGTAATAATTTACATTTTAGTCTTTAATATTTTTAATAATTAATCATAATCACTCAGTTTTCAAAAATCAATAAAACATACTATTTAAAACACATTAAATACAATATTTTGTAAAATATAATTATATAGTCAAATATAATAATATATATTATAAAAAGTGTTAACATTAATTTTAATCAAAATGTTTTAAAGAAAATACAATGATAAGTACTAAAATATAATATATAAAACTTATACAATTGAAAAACATATATAATTGTATGGAATAAAATAAAAAGTAAGTAGTATTTTAAAGAAGTAAATAATATACATTAAAAATATAAAAAGATAAAAAATTGTTAGAATGCAAAACCCCTCAAAAAGAAAGGGATAAAAAGTTGTTAAAAATGCTCTTAGAGTGTTCTAGTCGGTTTAATCTAATCATATGATGAATCTAACCAATCAAAAATATGAACAGGATATATGTTTAACTGAACCAAAAAGTTTAGACCCGTTATAATTGATACTTTCCTACCGGATCATTTCAGTTGGATTGGACTGGTTCAAAATGACTGATAAAAATTGTGTAACATATTAGCATCAATCGACCTGATATCTAGATTTGGATTCTTTTATCTTTTGTTTTCAAATACAAACGTTTTAAATGATGGGAAAGGATAATAATAGGCCTGGGCATTCAGGTCTTCGGGTCGGTTTTGGGTCGGATCCTTTCGGGTTCGGATTTTTCGGGTCTTAGAGTTTAGGACCCAATAGGGTAATTTGAAATTCTCGGTTTGGAGTCGGTTCGGGTCTTGCCGGATCCGGGTCGGTTCGGGTCTTAAATAGTTGAACCCAATAGGACAATTAAAAAATTTTGGTTCGGATTTTTGTCGGTTCGGGTCGGGTTCTGTTCGGGTCCAGCCCGAAAAAACACTCAAAAACATTAAAAAACATAAAAATATTTAAATATCTAAACAAATCTAAAATTTTATCCAAAATATGAACATAAAACATGAAAATACCCGAAAACACAAATATGAATCTTGAAAAAAATATTTATAATACCAAAAGTATATTAAAACACCCATATATACCGTATATATACTAAAATTTTCGGGTATTTCGGGTACCCGTCAAATTTCGGGTTTGGGTCGGGTCGGATCCAAGACCCACGGATCCTCTCCAACAAGACCCAATAGGATAAAATGTTCGGTTCGGGTCCTATCCGGACCCGAAATTTTCGGATCGGTTCTGGGTCGGGTCTTCGGGTCCGGGTAAAATGCCCAGACCTAGATAATAAGTTGAAAACTCGATTTTGATACAGTTGTCCAACTTAATTCTTGAATGGATATAACATTTTCAAAGAGTAAGAAATATGTTAAAGGTGAATAACTATTTGATTGGATAGTTAAAGTAAAATACCAGTAATCAAACTCTTTAAAATTAAATTTTAAAACTTATGATTTAGATGGATACAAAATTCTTTTATTTATCAGATATAAATTAATTAAAATATATTAATGTAATATCATTATATCAAAACTAGTTATATTATAATTATATATAAGAGTTTTTTTTAAAAAAAACAACCTAAAATTTTAAATCAAACACAAAACTAATCTATTTTTTATCAATACTATTCACCCATGAATTTTTCTTACCTTTCTTAAGCTTTTGAAATATTAACAAAGTTGCTATTATTATTTAACTTCGTATTTATTTCAAAAATATTAAAAATCAAATATATCATAAAAATTTCTTCTTATTTTCAATAATGTCATTATATCTATTTTTCAAAGTTATTAAAATTCAATATACTTTACATCAGAGGTTTATTTCACCACTAACAAATATTACTATATACACAACAACACATTATTGAAAAACAAACACAAAATATGTTAACATATCACCTACTACTACATAACACAATAAAACATTAAATAATGCTCTTGACAAATAAAAATGATCACATAGTTATATCATCAAAAAATCACACTTAATAACAATAAAACGATATTCCGCCTGAACCATTGGCACACCCTTAATATTTTTAATATAATTGCTTCTTGTTTATATACATTATATATAATTTACATATTTTGACACTTAAAATATTTTATATAAAATTTTAAAGTAAGTCAGATGTATTTTAAATCCAAAATAGACAAAAAAATGAGTTATGGCTAATGGACAATGAAACTGTTTTTTTTTTGTTATATTTTAGCAAATTTCCCAATATATTATTACATGACATTTTGTTATATATGGATCAGTTAAAGAGTTTTTTTTTTGTTTAAACTCTGATTGATTAATTTTGAATATCAAATCAATTAAGTTGGAACCTCTTTTGTAAATTGTTGGAAACGTGTTTGATTAACGGTTGAATTCTTAATTTTCTGAAAGAGAGTTTATAAAACAATTTTCTAAAACAAACTGGATTTTGTATTACTTACATATTTGTCATCTTGTTTTATTAGAACAGAGATAAAAAACCTTCAAAAAGTTCAGAGGCAACTAAGAACAGAATATATAACTACAAAAAACATCGGTTTCTTTTGAATTGAATCTTCTTCTTCCAAGTTCCAAACATATACTATAGTAACTGATTTAATGTTATAAGAAATTACTTATCTTTTTTTTTCTTTTTCGAATGAATATTAAATTTATTCATCCAAAAAATCCTTTTTGCTTTTAAAATCTAAAAAAAAATTAGAATATAACTGAGATCATTACAAAACTGATCTAACTCAAAAGAGATGAAAAAGATACCTTAACCGGTGAGTTCCAAATACACTCTCATTGTCGTGTGGTTAAAAGAAGTTTGCCCCAAGTTCCTTGAGTTATAATAATTTTGTTTCGGATTTGTTTGTCCAGAATGCTAATCAATCAAGACAAGCTATTTCTCTCATGCCATACGGCATAAACTGCTACTTGAAAAGCATAGCAAGCAAGGAAGGAAATGTTATGATCTCGAATACCATCTGACAACACCTGAAGGATTCGAGTCCACTGATTCAAATAACATCGTTGAAGAAGCTTGGACAACATACCCTTCCACACCTCTTCAGTATAGGAACAAAGGAAGTATGATCTCTCATCTCCACCGCATTGTTACATAGTAAATAAGCTGCATTTTCTTGAGGGTTTCACCTGAGCATCCTGTCTCCCGTAGACAGCTTATTATGAGCTGAGAACCATATACTTTTATACCAAGAAACCTTTAGATACTGAGTACGCGTAAGCTGCCAAGTCAACTGCGTATTAAAGTCTTGCTTATACTCAATAAAAACATCTACTAAAATATATTATTAAGACAGTTATGTTGATACATATTTTGTATTTGATATAAGAAGATATAATCTCTAACTACATCATTCACAATTCTTTTAACTTCTTCGAAGTTCTGCATGGATATAGTGTAATGAATATGTAATCCTAACCCCCTCATATAACGACCAAACCATTATTACATTTCTAAAACGACTCTATAAAACTCATAGAACATTACAAAAAATATTTAACATATAATATAAAATCACGGAATTTAGATAGTATTGAGCTGTTTAGCTTGAGAAATCATCTGGACCACTTCTCTCATAGTTGGTCTCTCCACACTATGTTCTTGAACACATAGCATTGCCACAAAGAACATTTGCATGGCTTCTCCCAATGGCACATTGCTCAATCTCTGGTCAATGATCTTTACCACACCTTGTCTATTACAATTTGTCTGAATCATTGACCATTGCACAATGTCCACACCTTCTTCTCCAAATTTATCTAGTGGTTTTCGACCCGTTATTAACTCCAGTAGCACCACTCCAAAGCTGTACACATCGCTCTTCTCGTCTATTCTCAGTGTATATCCGTATTCTACATGATAAAAATCGGGTAAAATAGGTTTAGTTCAACCATCTATACCCAAGTTTCACGTAGGAATGAGCAATTGAATCGACGCGGCTTAACTAAACCATACCCTGACTACACTGATAATTTGGTAGCTAATTATATACTAAAACTATAGTTTTCACATAGCTAATTAATGAAATATTGTTACATATATAGTTTACTAATACACGCACGGCCCTAGTTTTGAACGTTACGTGCTATGCAAGAAACACATATTGGATTCAATCATGTACCTGGAGCGATGTAGCCGTACGAGCCTGCGATCGATGACATATCTGAAGCTCCATTAATGTCTTGCATCATAAACTTAGCAAGCCCAAAATCAGCAACATGAGCTTCAAACTCAGGTCCTAACAAGATGTTGTTTGATTTCACATCGCGGTGAATTATAAGCGGCGAGCAATCGTGGTGAAGATAACACAATCCTTTAGCCGCTTCCAACGCTATTTGTAACCGCGTTTCCCATTTCAAAAACACTCCAGCTTTCCCGTGCAAGGCTTCTCCGAGGCTACCTTTAGGCATGTACTCGTAAACAAGGAGATTCACGTCTTTGTTTGTACAAAACGCTAGCAATCTCACAATGTTTCTGTGTCTGATTCTACCTAATGTCTGAATCTCAGCGGATAAACCGTTGTCGTGTGATGATCCTTTGCTTATGGTTAAAAGCTTCTTCACCGCAACTTCTTCACCGTTTGGCATTAAGCCTTTGTAGACAACCCCTGCACCGCCTTTACCGATCACATTGTTTTCTTTAACGCATTCCAAAACGTGCTCGCTTCTGAAACCTAGCTTTTGAAACCCTATGAGCTTCCATAGATTCGGACTATTCCTTCTCATTCTCCAATTATTGACCACAGCTAAAACGACTAACACCAAGAAGAACCCTAGTAGCCCTAACCCTAATAACAACTTGTATTTCGCAGAGATTTCACCATGAGAATCAGCACTGTTTTGGTTAAGAAGCTGAGATTGAGACTGGTTTTGAGAACCGTTGCAAGGGTTGGAAGAGTATCCGCAGAGAAAAGGGTTTCCGAGGAATGACGTGTGGTTGAAGTAAGAGAATTGCCCTAAAGTTGGTACTGAACCAGAGAAGTTGTTGTGTGAGAAATCTGCTGATGTTAAGCTCTTCATGTATCCGATTTCGACCGGGAGGCTTTGGTTCAACAAATTCCAAGAAACATTCAGATAGCTTAGGATCCGAATCTGCGAAATCTGAACCGGAATCTGACCTGAGATCTGATTATGGCTCAAATCTAAGTAGGTCAATGACTGACAATCACCAAACTCTGGAGGTATCTTGCCTGACAAGTTATTACTGCTCATGTCAATCTTGAGAAGAGACCTTCCGATTTCACTAGGGATTTGTCCTGTGAACCGGTTCGAGCCAAGAAGAAGAATCTGAAGGCTTCTGAGGTTCTTGATTGAACCAGGGATCGGTCCGGATAACCGGTTGTTAGACAGATTGATCTGAGTGAGGTTGGATGATCTATCTTTTCCGGCTTCTTGTGCTGCGATTTCTCCGGTCAAGAAGTTGTTTTGAAGCTCAAGAAGCCATAGATGTGGCAAATAGATCAAACCCTTTGGCAGTTTACCTGTCAGAAAGTTCTGACCTAGACGGAACTTCCAGAGCGGCTCGCATTGGCCAAGATCTTTAGGGAGAGAACCGAACAAGAAGTTGTTGAAGAGAATGAGAATCCTTAGCTTTCTTCCGAAACAGAGTGTTTCAGGGATCAAACCTGTGAGCTTATTTGTAGACAAGTCAATCTCCACAAGCTTCCCGTTTGATCCGAGCTTCTTAGGAATCTTTCCAGTGAAGTTGTTGTGCCAAAGCTTGAGAACTTCAAGGTCAGGAAGATGAGATACGAACTCATGAATCTCGCCGTGTAATCTGTTGAGGAAGAGGTTGAACACTTGAAGCCTTTGAAGTCCAGAGAGCTCTAGAGGAATCCCTCCTTCTAGAAAGTTGTTGGAGAGATCAAGAGTCTTGAGGCTTGTCATGTTCCCTAACTCTCGAGGAATAGAACCTGTAAGCTCATTGATCTGAAGAAACAGAATCTCCAAGTTCTTGAGCTTCCCTAGTTCTGCAGGAACTGTTCCTCTCAAACTGCAGTTAGCTAAATCCAACAGAACAAGATTGATCAAGTTCCCTAAGCCAGAAGGTATCCCGTGGAAGTCGTTGTCGTAACCTAAGTATAGCTTTTCAAGAGTCGTGATATTCCCTAACTCGTTAGGGATTCTTCCACTTAGGTCATTTCCAGATAAATCTAGATGCTTGAGACACAAGAAATCTCCGTAGCTTCTAGGGATCTCACCGTCAAAGTAGTTTCCTCCAAGATTTAAGTAACCGAGCTTAGTGAGTTTGGTTAGAGACAGAGGAAGTGATCCGTTGAAGTTGTTGTTGTAAGCGTCAAGAGTCATGAGATGAGTCATTTGACCGAACTCAAGTGGCTCAAGCTCTCCTACAAAGGCGTTGTTTGAGATGTTTAAGACCTCTAGTCTCGAGAGCTTATGGATCTCTGTCGAGAGCGTGCCGGAGAGGTTGAGATTAGAGATGTCGAGACGAGTAATGGACTGATTCAAGTTGTCGCAAGAAACGCCTGTCCAAGAACAGAGAGAGTTGAAGTTTGGAATGTTCCATGAATCAAGAGAAGGATCATAGGAATCAAAGCTTTGCTTTAAAGAGACAAGGACTTTGGCTTGTCCTATTAGTGAGAGGTTAAGAGATGAATTCGAAGAAGAACACAGGAGAGGAAAGACTGAAGACAAGGTTAGGAAGAAAGTGAATATCTTGTCTGCCATTGTAACATCAGAATAATAAAGATATCTCCGACACAAGTCTGAAGTTCAGAGAAGGGAAAGGGAAGAAGGGTCTTGGAAGAAACTGCAAAACCTTAGAGATATTGATCCAAGGAGATCATCATCATTAGATATCATCATGCTTTCACCTTTCTGGAGTTGCTGCTTATAGTGAGTGGCTTAATAAGTGAAGAGGATCATCATTATTTCAAGCCTTCAGTTTTTTTTTTCTCTTTTTATATTAAAAAACGTGAAATTGTAGTTGGATTTTTAAAAGAAAGGTGAAAAAGAAGTTGCAGTATCCAAAGCATTCTTCGTCTTTTAGATTGAGCTTTATTTTTATTATTTTTGGTTGATCAGTCTATTGCTTTTGATGAGAAAAGCAAACGCAATATATACACTTTCTTAAAAGATGAGAGCAGACATCATCGCTTTTTCTTTAATGGAGAAATTTATAAAACTAAAAATTAGTGCCTCTTGCCTTCTTTTTACCTTCTCTTTATCTTTTGGTTTTTTTTTCCTCTCCCCAATTATAGGATTATTTGAATTATCTTGCATAAATAATGGACATAGTCACACAGTCCACTGGGTTTTAAGAATTTTTTTTTGTGTTTTTGATTTGATGAGATCATGAAATTCTGAGCTTTAAAACCAGATCAATTAACATATTGAAATGTACATGAACTTGTGGTCGAGTGATAAATGAAATGAGTTTGGGACACTATCACATTGTTCCTATATATCAACACACGGATATGAATCATTGTTTTCCACCAATTTGCATATGTAGAGATAGGATATATCTGTGGAGTACACTTTCACTTAAGGATTAATCTTAATCCTTTTATAAGTTCAAAATACCTCTTAAATTAACCTTTAAAACATTTACAGTAAATCAAAAATAACATATGACATATTATATATCTTGTAATCAATATAAAAAATCTTGAAAGGGTTTTATAAAAAAATATTTAAAATGAAAGGGTTTTTATAAACAACCTTAAAATGTAATATAGAAAAAATATAAGAAACACAATATCACAAAGAACAAACACACACAATATCACATGTACTGTCATTTTGAATTGTGTGTTTCTTATTTGTCTTTATCATTTTGGTGGAAAACGTATGAATCAATTTTTGTTTTAGTTCAGGTGGAATTCACCAACTAATTATAAATCATATACCCTATATCATGAAATAAGCACCCTACCTTTATGTCATTCTAATGTTTAATGTTCATTAACTAAAAATCAAAATACAATCCATCAGATTTAAGAGGCCCATGCATTGTGTTTGTCCGGGCCGGCCCTGAGATAGGCCATATTTTGAAAATCCTAACTAATTTTTTTTAAAACAAATTTGGGGGCTTAAAAAAAAAAATTTTGAGGCTTTTTCCTATGTAATTTTGTTTAAAAAATTTGGGGGTCCAAGACCAATGTTTCATTAGGCTTGGCCCAGGACCGGCCCTGTGTGTTTGTCCAAAGTAACTAGAATCTTTGGTAATTGTGCTGCTCTTTTTGTTTTATTTTTGTTGTTATAGAAGAAATTAATAACTTCTCTGTCAAGGATTCTGCTTCTGTACCCAATGTTTCAACAACTAAAACTTCTCGAAACTTTCACACCATGAACCTGCAAAAAGATACTTATATAGTAGTATGTACAAGCCAATCTTCAACTATTATCAAATTATTTCGTAAACTTCCTTTTTCCCACTTTTCCTTGTTCTCAAAAAAAAAAAATATATCCTTTTCCCACTTTTTCCTTTTTCTAAAATTTATCTACGAAATCTTTTTTTTTTTCAATCGCATCAGATGTATAAGAATAACTCCAACATAAACTTAACATGGCATGTGATAAAAAAAAATGTTTCTATGAATGAGAGTATAATATGCTATTTAAATTAAAAGAATAAGTTGAAGGGAATGCATATTTATATTCATAAGGTGAAACGTAGTAAGAAACTATACATCAATAAGAGTTTGAATTTCGAAAATATTTGGCGTCGAAAAGTGTGATAAAGAATTCCTTAGTTCATTTTGTATATTATACGAAATCGATACTTCTTTTGCTATTTCATGGGCTCTTTTAGTTTTTTTTCCTCGATTTTTTCGGTTAACGATTATAGAGATTCCTAAGATTTGAGAAGAACAAAGGGGAGGCCCTCCCCCATTACCTTTCCTGGTCTAAAGTGAAAAAGAAAAGGCAACGACAGCTTATTATTAGTAATTTTAGAGCATGCTGTTTTTTTCTAAAATGTATGGCGCAATCTTTTACTTTTAATTTTCTTCAAGCATATATGAAAATTTTCAAAATGAAAGTGAAGATAAACACTCAAGTAAAGAATTAGTTCAACTAAGAGACAATTAATAATTGCTTATCTGGTTTTGAATCTGAATATGTTAGTTAAAAAAAAAAAAGAATCTGAATATGCATCCCTAAACCCTTTCTATTTACCATGATTGATGAAAACTACAAATGTTGTTACGGACTAGACTAAGAGGTTGTTTGCCAAATAACCAAAAAAAAAGGGAGGCAATTTGATTTCTAGTGAGAAGTTAGAGAGAGATAGAAAGAGGATGAGAAGAGAATGTTTTTAGGTAGATAGTGAATTTGAGGGGTTTTTATGTATAAGAGCAAATTTCTCCTAGACTAGACTAATCCAACGCTGGCATTGTTGGGTTTAAGACTACAGAACCTTTTTTTTCGTAGGCTAAGTTCGGCTCATACTCCTTTTCGATAATGCAGGATGTTTAAACGTCTAAAATATGTTGTAATTCTGTAATCTTGACAAATTTGACAGGTCCAAATTAGTAGGAAGTAGGAACACATCTAGTTTTTTTAGGGCAATTCTCTTAAATAATTTTTTTAAAGTTTTTGTCACAAAAATAGCTTTTGAAAAAATAAAATGATCAAAATAGCATTTTTTTTTTTTGAAATTTTCAATTTTTTTTTAAAAAAATTTGAAATCCTATCCCCAAATCCACCCCTTAACTCTAAATCATAAAGTTTAAATTAGTTAACCTTAAGGGTATAAATGCATATAAATAAAATTTTTAATTTCTAAAAGAAATTATTTTAATCATTTTCTTCCTTAAAATTATTTTTGTGAAAAACAAACTAAAAAAGCTATCTAAATGATTTTTTTTTTTATGAATCGATATAAGACTAACCATTGATGCCCATCATTACATCCTCATGGAAACGCATACGCAATCACCCAACTTCCAACTACATTTCAACATTTTTGTTGTGCAAGTAATACACAGAAACTAGCGTTAAAGGATTTTTTTTTTAGAACTAGTTAAAGGCTTTTTCCTTATTCGTTTTCAGTTGCAACACTAAGAGCATCCAAAATGGTGTACTCCCATTGTGGAGTCTTCAGCAACAGTAAATTTTTTTTTTATTCTTTAGTTTTAAAAAAAAAAAATTTAAAACGGAACCAATCGCGGGTCGCCACATATCGTGGGACCCGTGAATAGTGTAAGGATTGAGTCCTTAATTAAGAGTTTTAAGAATCCAATCCTTAACAAAATATAGATCCCACCAAATATATTAATATTATTTTGCTAAAGATTGAGTTCTAAGGACCTCTATTGAAAGTGGTATAAACTTGTGTTATGCTTTATAGACTATATGGTACAAAATACCTTGTGTTATGCTTTATAGAGCAGAGCCATCATGACTTTGAGATATCTAGAGAATAAGACTTGAAGCTCATGATATAAGTAACATAGAGTATTATAGCATACATTACCAAAATTATAAATAAAAATAATTAAAGGTCGGATTGGTTTAGAGATACAAGTGTTTTCACTTGAGATTGAAGTACAAAACGACAAAGAAATGGGAGCAACTCGTCTTCAGTATCTACCATTTGGAAGTTGATTCGAGAATTGTTGGTTTCTTATTTTGATTGGAGAGAAAGACATGTAACACGCAAGAAAGTTTTGGATCAAACCGAAGAAAATGCTTCTTAGTATCAACTTCAAGAGGGCCAGAGAGTAAGATAATATTAAATTTCAACTTCAAGATACGGCTATGTATTTGACGGTCGGAAAGCTAACCAGCTGTTTCGGTTTAGATCGATGAGAGCATATGTATCCAACTTAATATATTAAACTATAAGTGCAAAGATGGACCGGGTTTGGAAAAAAATAAGAAAGGATTGAATTGGTCAAGTCAAAACCAAGAACATATCTAAATTTTAAAATTGAAAATGATTTGATTTCTTATTAGGCCTATCGTGGGTATAGTGGAATATTACGCAACTGTTTTAAAGAAAAGAGAGAATAGATTCTGGAGAAGATAGTGTGATTAAGAGATAAGTTGCTTACCACTTCATTTGAATTAAGAAATTAAAACTTTTTTTGTTGCATATTATATATATGTTTCTTGGTCTGCAGTTTAGGTTCCTAATTACTTGCACGTATCAACAAATCTTAAATAAATCCGATGTGCTCTCCTTTTTCTGCTAGACAAATCAAATTTCACGTGCACCTTAACACATCCCAATCAGTTTCATCGATAAATATTTACAAGATATACTAACAAAATATTAAAATGAATTAATTTTCACAAATGGTTGTCGATTAGAGAATCCCGTTTTTAAGTTAAGCAAACCTAAAAATTATACAAAAATATTTGCAAATAGATCCATAGACTAAAATAATATAGAAGCGACGTGATCTTATTTCCTTTCACTTTAATTTGTCTATATAATCTTATTTTCTTATGAGATTTGTTAATGTTCAATGAACCTTGACAGTAATAATATTGACGAGAAAACATAAACAAATAAGATAATAATAAGATAACGTCATTTTTGATGTTGCGTGAACAAGTAAAACAAAACTAAAGAGACCTATGCAACAAGTTACTTAATTTGATAGGAAGATATATCAGAATGGTTTGATTCGGACAAGCTTGGTTAAAAGAAACATACAAATAATTGTATAGAAAAAACATCCACCAATATTTTGTTACAAATTCACATGAATAAAAATAAAAAAACACATTAACGACTTCCAAAAAACAGAGATTTATCCACACAAAGACAAACCATATAAAATAAAAAGAATGAAAATAAGTTTTTTTGTTTTTTTTGGTTCCTTTCACTTTTTGTTACGTACAAAGATGTTTTCATACAAGAGAAAGCAGATCATACCATCTTGAAACGAATCAAGGCTTTGGTGGCTCAGCCACTGGCGCCGGCGTTGTAGTTTCTGGTTCCTTAACCGGAGTTTCAACCACCGCCGGAGCTGGAGCAGCTTCGACCACAGGCTTCTTCTCCTCCTCCTTTTCTACTTCAGGTTTCTTCTCCTCAACGACCTCTTCTTTCTTTGTCTCTTCAACGATCTCCTTCTCGCCACTTGTTTCTTCGGTTTTGGCCGGTTCTTCGGTTTTGGCTGGTTCTTCGGTTTTGGCTGGCTCCTCGGTTTTGACCGGTTCTTCGGATTTCACTTCCTCGACCGGTACTTCCCGTGTCTTAACCTCCTCGGGAAGGAACACACATACCTTCTCGAATATGAACGTGACTGGTCCGGAGACATAGCCAGCTCCGAAGCTAGAGGCAGCTTCTTTCACAGCCGTTGATCCGGGGAATTCTGAATTTTACATTTCATAAAGATAAGTAAACGCAAACTTTCATCTAATAAAATATTACATAAAATAGTAGGAAGAATTAGTGAAATATGACGAATAATCAAAGCATATTTTCCAAAAAGATGGTGAGATTTGACAAGTTCTTGAATTAGTGAAATATGACGAAACATACGATATAGTTATTAAATATAATGCAAAAAATTTAGTATTTCAATTTATAAGAGATATATATGCACAACAAGGAATATCTATATATCATTATATTTTTTATTATCTACTATATGAAAGAAATTTAGATAAATAAGAATAAACATATGATATGACAGGAATCCAAAGTTTCTGCCAGCAAGTATTTGAGTAGAATCAATAATTTTGTTAAGACAAAAACATATAAAAAATAAGACAAGCAAATATTGTTGTCGGGGTACTTATAATATGCACATGAAAAAGCATAAGTAATTGAATCATTACCTATACCGACAAGAGCCTCGAGATACTTCTGCACAGCCGCTGAGTTTTTCTTCAAACCAGCCTCCTTAGGGTCCCTCACCAAAGCCTGCCCGTTTTAGAAGTTTAATTACACAATTATAGTAACTACAAATTTAAAACTTAATCATATCTTTTTAAAAAAGAGAATTAAATAAAATGACGATACGAACCTTGACTTCAGCAGACGTGGCCTCATAGGTTTCCACGACCTTTGGTTGGAGTTCTGTCTTTTTCTCCTCAATTTCCTTGTTGATTGCTTCCTATCATATGTACACCATTGATCACCATACGTGCCCATATTAGCAACACACATAAAAATGAAATTTCCTAACTAATAGCACCAATAAATATCGCTTGAGTGGATAATTATTGAAGGACAAAAAAAAAAAACTGAAGTGCGAAAGTCCAATAAATACATGCTTATTGTTTTTATTTCCAGGAATTAAACAAAAACTATTAAATAAACACCTACTATACAGATATGAGCACAGCAATATATTATAGTTTAGGATCAAATAATGGCGTCTCATGGGACCTATATCTACAGAGCTAACATAAAATTACAATTATATGTACCTTAGACTCATCAAAGGTCTTGCAAGCTTCAGCAGCAGCAGCCTTCTTAGCACTATTCTTCTCAAATAGCTTCTTGAACCTTGGAACAACCTTCGAATTCCAGTAACCCATTTTTTGTTATTTAATTTAAATTCACCGTCTCAACGCGAACGATTCTGTCCAAGAAATAGAAAGAAAATATAAATGTTATTAGGAACGAAAAAAGAAATAAGAAAACTTAAACATATATCTGATAGTACGCCCACGTTGCTTATCTGTCATTTGTCTATAGTACATATCTACTGGTGAGTAAAAAACAAAAGTACATATCTTATGTTCTACAAAACGACAAACCCCAAGAACACCAAATAAAGAAGAAAACATATTTTTGTTATTTTGCAACAGTAATTCTTCAATCAAATCTAAACTAAACCACGAAGATATGTTTATGGTAATAGAGTTTTGATTGACACATAATCTAAACGTATATGCTATAATTGCCATGTCCCAAAAAGATTCGTATGCTTGTGTTTGTTTTATTTCTTTCTTTGAATCAAAACCTAATATTCAAGAAACAGTGAGTTTCACTAATTTAGCAAAAAAAAAAAAAAAAAAACAGTGAGTTTCACTATGAAAGATGAACTTCTCATATGTTGACGTAGAACGATTGAGCACAAAACATGATATATAAACTATATGTATGTGTTCCAAAGAAAAAAAAAACTATATGTATATCATGTCTCTATATGATCATTAACTTTGTTTCTCTACAGAATATGAGAAAAATACCGAACAAACCCTACTAATAAAACATAATTCGTTAATATGAACTAAAAATCATATATATTTAATCAAGACGCATATGTATATAACTATGAGTTTGGTAAAGAGACTTACTTGAGAGATGATAAGTCTCTTTGAAGATCTTCTTCCTCTTCTCTGAAACACACAAAACTGATTAATTGTCTCTCTGAATTTAAGAAACACTTACGCGTCATATAGACAGGTTTCTCTTCAGTTCACCCCTTGGTTTCTTTATTAATTACGATTCTTGCCCTCCCTCTTTTCTCGCATTACCCCTCTCGCCTCGTTGGCGTCTTAACCGTTTTCTGTTGTCTCTTCGCGGACAAATTTCGGTTAACGCCACCTCACTCAATCAAACAAACATTAAACCGTGGAAACCATTACATTACATCATCAAACCATGGTATTATTCGACTGCTGAGTACAAAACCGGTAAACATTTGACCATAACCGGTTAAATCGGTACTACTATGATTTTAGTTTTGGTTTTCTTCAATAACCGGAAAGGGTCAATAACAGTAGCACAAGTGACAAATAGAATAACGGTCGAACAGATGACGAAGGGGTAAAATACGTAATTTCACAAGGAAATTTGCCAGCTGGCGGTCACATCAATTTGAGTTGGCAAATATCAAAGTAGGACCCGCACCAGTCGGATTGTTAATACTGGATGGTGATCTGTAGGTGTAAACATATACGCATCTTATCTCATATATATTCAAAATTTCATATTATATAATGTGGAGTACTATTTTGTTTAGGAGATAAGGATTTATATTATTCTGTTTTAATTATTCCGTTCATGTTAATGTCATAGTTTGAGTTGGACTATAATTATCCTCAAAATCTGAAAATGTAGTTTGGACTTTTGATTTGTGTCATATTATATCGGTGAAGCCGTGTAACTGTGTAAGTTGCAAGTCTACTACTTTTCGGTTCAATGCAAATGCGTTAACTTTGACTCAACTGAAACCAAAACCATGTGCGGACATAATAAACCAATGCATATCTAGTTCAACTCATTTTGTGAACTAGACTCTCCGTGAAGGATATATATAGTTTGTCGTAAGGGCAATTCTCTTAAAGTTTTTGTCACAAAAATAACACTCGAAAAATAAAATGACCAAAATAACATTTTTTTTTTTGAAATTTGAAACCTTATCCCCAAACTCACTCCTTAACTCTAAACCCTAAAATCTAAATTAGTTAACCCTAAAGGTATAAATGCAGATAAATAAATTTTTTAGTTTATAAAAAAACATATTTTAGTCATTTTTTCCTTAAAAACTATTTTTGTGAAAAAACAAATTAAAATGGATTATTTAAGAGAATTTCTCTTGTCATAATTCCTAAAACCATATTTCGGTCGATATACATATAATTTGTATTAAAGGGGTCTCAGGTTTTTAAAAAGAGAAGTTTTAGAATCTTTTGGTTGATCAAAGTATAAAAATTGAAATATAATCCAAATTTTTTGATGAAGGATACATTTTTGGTAAACCCATACTTTGACCAAGACCAAGAATATCTGTCTTCAAAACTCAAATGTTGACCGATATGAATTTTATATATGCAACTATTTTTTGGATTTTATTTAGAGTCGAGCATTGTGTTGCTATACTTGAACTCTAGAAAGAGAAACGAAAACCTATGAAATTAATTATCAATCTTTGTATCCTTCTAATGAAGGATGTACCAAATCCAAATGCTAATTGGAAAGTAAGGTGGCCACCTGTTGGCGTGAAAAAACTGAGTTGATATTTTAAAACTATTGGTTTATTTATTTGGTTTAAGAAACCGAATACACAAAATAAGTAAACTTACTGAAAAAAACAATTCACATGGTCTAGCTGTTTGAAAGAAATTAGGCTGTCTAAAAACAAAATTAAAATAATGAAAATGATTAGAGATAATTATAGGAGAAGACAGACATCCCACCCTCAATATCTATAATAAATTATGAACTCTCGAACACAAACATGGTTTACACTCCTAAAGCTTAATCCCTTCCAATTTAACTAACTAAAAATAGCGAACCTCAATGGTTCAAATTATTTTCTTAAAAATAATTAACTTTTTTTTAAAGTCAGAAAATGATTTGACAATCTTTTGATTAATTTGAAGGGAGCATATATAAATATATAAATATATATATGTATGTATGTATATATTATTTTTTGTAGGAGTCCCTTTTCTCAAAAAATGTAAAAATAAATAAAATAGTTTATATGATTTATATATATTGTTTTTAAGGATACAAATTATAGGGTTTTTGAAATGGTCATATAATGGTGGCTATGATGACAGTATACATGCACATGGGTTGCCTTCATTATCGCTTGTCTTCGATGAACAAAACAATGGACAACCATCCATTATAAAATATCCTATATGATCTTTCATTTATTTCATAATTTTTCTCATATTTGCACTCATGTATAGCACTCATGTATAACACATGCACATAAACATATTTATGTGTGCCTACTGTTTTGTTCATCTACAATTACTAATACAAATATTTACTCCTGTGACACAGTGTCGTGTGGAAATGAACGATATGTGTGGATATTTCTTAGTTTTACAGAGAATGTTACTTTGATATTTTAAAGAGAACCATTATGATCATATTTCAAAATAAACATGAAGATTTCTGTCTTCTTTTTGGGCATAAAGAATCTGGAGATTTCTGTCTTTTTCCTTAATACTCGTTTATAAATATCTTTAATTTTTTACAAAAAAAAAACTTTTAAAAAGTAATATTAATTTTTGTAGATCAATTGTCTTTAGTTTTAAATTGTAAAATAACACATATAAAAATTATACAATAACAATCACTATTTTAGTCAGAAGACACTATTTTCTGAGTAGGAAGTGACTGATTAATCAGTGCAATAATACATGAATTTTCTGCAGGGTACACGAACGAAAGTGAGACTAGAAAAACTGAAATCTATGGGATGCCGAGATATCACAATAGAGACTTATGAACACAGAAGAAAGCTATTCATAACTCCTCTTACATTGGCAATCTACCAGATTTTGTGTTTGGATCAAGAATTTAATGACACAATCATCAGGTTGAAGATTATACGATCGAGGGGAACGCAATGTTGTATATACCACACACCCTGGCACAGCCCAAGACACAAAACCTTTTCCAAGTAGAAAATTTCCAAACCATCCTTAATTTCTCATAATCGATCTTAAACAAGATTAAGACACATCTTAGTCTCTGCTAGAAGAGATTTTGTAAATGAATACAACCCTGAACTGTTGTTCTAGTGACTTAAATTTTGCAAGTGTACTATAATTAACGAAGCATTTTTGGAATGAAAAAATGAGGATTTTCATGTAACTTCATAAGGGTTTATAATTATCATTTGGTTATTTTCTATTTGAACACTTCATTTCTGTCCAAGTTTGTATTTTTCTAAATAGAAATCCTGATTAAGAAAAGAAATGAACCATATGTTATGATGTTATCATACGAATCAAGAGACGTGCAAACTGGGAATAAATAAAGGGAATTCTCTTAAATAGTCATTTTTAAGTTTTTGTCACAAAATAGCTCTAGAAAAATAAAATGACCAAAATAGCATTTTTTTTTTTGAAAATTTTCACTTTTTTTATTTAGTTTTTGAAATTTGAAACCATATCCCCAAACTCACCCCTTTACTCTAAACCCTAAAGTCTAAATTAGTTAATCCTATGGGTATAAATGCATATAAATAAAAAATTAGCTTCTAAAAAACTTATTTTGGTCATTTTCTTCTTTAAGAACTATTTCTGTGAAGAACAAACTAAAAAAGATTATCTAAGGAAATTTTTCATAAATAAAAGTAAAACTGAACCAGTGATTAGTTATCCTATAACGGGGGTTGTTCAGACCCATGGACTCTTACCATAGATCGTGGGCTTTAAAAGAACGGCCCATAATGTATATGAATTTAAATCGGACATGAAGATTCGGAGCCATGCATATAAATAAGATTAGGCCACACTATATTTGTTACCCGAAAAAGGCCACAATATCTTTATTTGATATTTTGCACATGGACACTACTCTTATGTTAGGTTAATGTCAGATCTTGGCTGAATCCCATTATGGTCCGGCAATGGCTGTATAATTTTGGAATTGTCGGTCATGGCTCTTTTGGCAAGTGATTAAGCATAATGGTGTGCATGTAAGAGCACCTCCATTTAAAGTATCTAGTTTAGAGGTTCTAAAAATACATTTATGTGTATGTATATATTATATATATATATGTATGTAATTGTAGAGTTTTAAGTTTTATCAGAAACATAATCCAAAATATCTGAAATACTTTCAATTACTTTTCCCGTAAAGCTTAGAACCCCACAATTAGATACACATTTATATTATATAATATAAATATATACATAAATGTTTTTTTAGATACTCAAAGCTAGATATTCCAATAAGATTGCTCTAATAACTATATAGAGTGGTTGTTTTTTTTTCGGTAACAAAATTATTTTTTGGTAACAGGGGTTGGTTGTTACTTTGTGAAAAGTGAGTCGGAATTTAACAAGAGTACGTATGGGAGGAAGAAGAAAATGTTTTATCTGAAATGTTGTAAAACGGCTTACCGGTGGAGGCGAAAACAATGGGCTGTGTAATCTCTCTTCTTCTTTTTTTTCACCAAGTGGGGATATATACTAATGAAAGACGTAATGGTTGAAAGCTTGCAATACATTACTATTTTTGTAAGATACTAAGATGATCCAAAACATGTTAGGAAAGTTTTGCTAATTGTTTTTGGCCGCGCAACCTAATAGAAGCCATAAGAGCAGCATTATCGGGTGGTTTCTAAAATGAGGTTTTAATTTTTTTTTTTTTTTTTACTTTTGTTCGAATTAAAAAAAAAGAAGAAAAAAGTAAGGAACCAATCGCGGGCCGCCACGTGTCAGTGGGGCCCGCGAACAGTACAAAAACCCACTCACATACGTTTCTTATTTGGTGACTTTGGACCCCTTCTTTTCTTGGTTCTCTCACTTTTGTGGACTCCCTTTTCTAAAAACCCTCTTAAACTAACCCGATAATCCTGCTCTAATGCAGTTAAAAAGGAGCGATTTTAGTGTTTGTCGAAAGTGGATGTTTGGTATTAGAGCATGGGTCAGTGATTCTATTACTATTAACCAGCGATCGAAATACGCACATTCACATACCAAACAAAACAAAAGCATCACTCTGGATAAAAGGTATTCTTAAATACCTTATTTATCTTTATCTTTCAAAAAAACAAGGAGCTATTTAAATGAAAACTATTTATAATCTATTATTTTAAGTGAGTTATTTCAAATAAAATGCCCTAATGTATGTGAATCTGATCCTAAACTCCATTAAGTAGTTGAGTGCCAAAATTAAGAGTTATTCGTGTAATGATTTGTTTCCTAATTGCAAATGGATGATATTTGATCACATATACACTCATATATAATTATTGGATCTTGAAAGAAGTATCGTATTTACGAACATAGAGGTGATATATATTGGCCTTGAATCTTCCTATGGGATTGGTGAACCCATCACCTCTTATAAATGTGAGAGTATTTACATTCTTATGATGGATTCCCTTATCTTTTAGCGACAGAGAATGGAAACAATAAATACTTATTGGTAAGTGTGCTTCTCGTCACTTCTGCTCAATCGTTTTTTCGTTACATCAACTCTGAATACTTATTATTTTATGCCATTTAGTTACAAATATAGTCTTGTTAACTTCCGTAATGAAGGAAACATTATAATCAGTTTGTTTTTGAACCTACGCTTTGATAGCTGACCATCTATAAATAGACACTTCACGACGTCCTCTCTTTCCACTTCTGTCTCTATCTCTCTCTAACATGGGATCTCAAACTGGTTTGGATCATGAAAGCGGTCGCAAGTTTAAAAAGTTGCAACCCTCTCAATGGGCTGATTACTTCCTCTACGTCCCGATCGATGAATTTGTGAGTCTATTTATTATTATCATTACATATGCGGTTACGTAAAAATATACACGCACGTGTCTGTGAAAATAAAACATTAGAAAAAGTAAATGATCTATATTTATTTTGTTGCGAAATTGGATGAAAACGATGGCAGCAAAATTGATCATGATACTAGTGTTGTTTGTTATAGTGTCACCATCTTAAGATATACTCCCTCCGTTTCATATTATTTTTCGTTGTAGGGAAAAAATTTTGATTTAAAATAAGTGTCGTTTTAGAGTTTTAATGCAAAATTTATTAATAAGATTCTCCAATTTATTTTTCTATTAGTTGAAATATGGTTAGATGTATAGTTAATTGTGTTTTTATTTTGAAAATATACAAAATCATATGTTTTATTAATATGTGTGCATAAACCTATAAGTAATATGAAACAGAGGGAGTACCAACAAAACAGACAACTGACTTGCCTGTCTTCTTTTAGGAACTAGATGTCCTTGAAACCCAACTCGAAGCAATCAAGCCTAACGTCAGAGACATGCTCATGTCTTCTTACCATGCAGAAGGTCATGACTCCGCGAAAAGGAAAATACTTTTGATATATTTGATGATCAGTCTCGGTGTTGCGTATCATTTTGAGAATGAGAATGAAAATATTCTGATACACGCCTTTGAGAAGATTGATGATATGGTGGAAAATGAGCATGACCTTTACACAATCTCCATCCTCTTTTGGGTTTTCAGAACATATGGTTACAACATGTCGTCTGGTAAGTCATTTATGCTTATCTTTAATTTGATACATTAACTAACATGTTCATTTCTTGTTGGAACGAAATGTATAAAAAGATCTTACAATCTCTGATGTGTATAGATGTATTCAAGAGGTTCAAAGGGGATGACGGAAAGTTTATGGACACCTTAACCAAAGATGCTAAGGGCATGTTGAGCTTGTATGAAGCCGCTCACTTGAGGACGACAAGAGATTATATAATGGACGAAGCGTTGAGCTTCACAACGAAACATATGGAGTCGTTGGCAGGACGAACAAGCCCTCATCTCTCAAGGCTTATACAGAATGCTCTTGGTCTATCTCAACATTGGAACATGGAGATATTAGTGGCTATGGAATATATATCATTCTATGAACAAGAAGAAGACTATGACGAGACATTACTCAAGTTTTCAAAGCTTAATTTCAAGTTACTACAACTTATATACCTTAAGGAGCTCAAAATGGTTACAAAGTATGTAATTTCCTCAGTAACTACTAACTAGTATTTTTATATGGTTTAAAATAGTGTAATTCTTTCTAATAGCATTATTTTAAGTTTTTTCATAAAAATAGTCTTCAAAGAAGAAAAATGATCAAAATAGGCTTTTTTATTTTAAAATTTTTAATATTTAATTTTTATTTTCTAAAATTTGAAACCCTAACTCCAAACATTTTGATCATTTTTTTTCTTTGTGTGTTATTTTGTGATAAAAAAAATTTAGGGTTATTCTAGAGTATTTCTCTTTTAAATATAACCATTGACGGGGGTTTTTCTCCATTGTTTTCATCATTTATCATATATATAATTATATGTGTGTCTCTTTGTCTGAATGCAAGATGGTACAAGGAAGTTGACTTTGCATCTAAGTTGCCACCTTATTTCAGAGACAGACTCGTGGAGTTACATTTTTTTGTTATATCGATGTATTTTGAGCCACAGTTCTCAAGTGCGAGGATTATGTTGACTAAGTTCTACACGGCCGAAGCCATTATTGACGACACTTTCGATAGATATGCATCTATCTCTGAAGCTGAAAGCCTCGCCAATAGTCTAGAAAGGTACGCCACGTTTCAAAATTCCACATGATTAACAATCTTATTGGATGATGATATAAGAATGATTGTGATGATATTGCACAAGGTGGGCTCCTGATAAAAACATGGATAAACAACCAAATTATTTGAAATTTGTGTTTAAATTTATACTGGATGTATTCAAAGATTTCGAAAGAGAAGTGGGATCAGAAGAAAGATCTTACAGCGTTGAAAGTGCAGTACAAGAGGTAACAATCAAAGCTCTAGTATCTTCATTGCAAGTATGTAAAATGAGATTATTTTATCTGATTCTCAAATTTTGAGATACCAATTAAATGTTTAATTATTATTTCTTATTTATGGATTTTTGAAAATTCTTAAATATTTGGGATAAAAATTCTCTTAGTATACATGTATATCAATGCATATTGACATGTACCTAAAATAAAATTTTCTTTTTTGGCCGAAAAATTATGTTCTTATATTTATAAAATATAATCATGGGTTTTACATAAACAATATGGTTACTAGATATCTGATTATTCAAGGTCCCATCTTATCTCAAATGTGAGATACAAAACACTGCTCGACATAGACGATCCAAAGTTAGTTATTAATATTAAATTTCTAATATATACTTGTTTATCAAAATTATACCTTTTCTGCTACTCACTCTAGGGGGTGAAACTCATAAACATGCATGAAGGTTCCTAATTTAAAGTGTTTGTATGTTTTTGAACTGCCAGTTCAAAATACTCGTGAAATCCAACCTTGACCTTGCTAAATGGGCGCAAGTCGCTGACGTGCCTAGCTTTGAGGATTATATGGTGGTCGGTGTGGTGGAGGTCTCGTTGTATGCGACTATGGCAGGCACTTTGATGGGCATGGGTCATATTGCTACGGAGGAAGCTTATGAGTGGCTCAATTCAAGACCAAAACTCATCCAAGCATTATCTATAAATGGACGTCTGATGAATGACATGACCGGTTTCCAGGTACAAATAATGGGTAAAACTTTAAAAGTTTGTGTATTAAATCGGAAAGTAGTGTATTTTGAGGGAAATAAAGAAACAATTCTTTCAAATAGCAATTTTTAAGTTTTTATCACAAAAATAACATTCAAAAAATAAAATGACTAAAATAGTTTCTTTTTATTTTGAAATTTTTAATAGTTATTTTTTTATTTTTTTAAATTTGAAACCCTACCCCCAAATCTCACCCCTTTAACTCTAAATCCTAAGTTTAGATTAATTAACCTTTATTTACCTCTTTAATGAAATATTTTGATTATTTTCTTTCTTGTGTGATATTTTTGTGAAAATAAACTAAAAGAGGTTATCCTAGAGAATTTTTCAAATAAAAAAGTGTGTTTTCATGGAATTTTCTCTATTTCTAATAATGTATGTGTGTTGATTAGGATGACATGAGTAGAGGATATGTAACAAATGGGATCAACTGCTATATGAAGCAATATGGAGTTACAAAAACTGAAGCTGTTAAGGAGCTTCAGAAAATGCGTGTTGACAATGACAAAATAGTGAACGAAGAGTTGTTGATGACAAAAGATGTGCCAAGGAGAGTTCTCAAGGAAGCCATCAATTGCGCACGCATGGCCAACGTTGCCTACGGCTACGGTGAAGGCTTAACACATCCTGAAGGCAAAATTAAGGACTATATTATTTCTCTTTATCTTAATCTGATTTAGCCTCTGAAGACGTTGAGTGGAAACACTGTTACTGAGTGTGACCTTTGTCTCTGGATCTTTGCTATTTTTAAGTCGTTTACATTATTTTATCTATTTATATTTGAGGACATTATTATATGTCATAAAGCCTTTATTAATCATGTGATCATAATTCATTATCATTACTACTCATTCCGTTTCTTAAAGATACATTATTCTATGAAAAAATTTTGTTTTAAAAAGATATATTTTTTATATTTTTAATACACTTTTTATAAACTAATAATAATTAATTGTAAATTTTAAAAAGATTAATTGTATTTACTAAATTTTTATTGGTTTATAATTATGGAAAATATATGATCACATAAAATTATGCATTCAATACTTAATTTTAATATGTTTTATTAATCTGTGTGAAAAACTCAAAACATAAACATGGAACATTTTAAAACAGAGGAAGTATAAAATTCAGAGCGCAGAGATAGACCAGAACCTTTATTGCTTTTTTTTTTTTGACATCGAACGGCTATTTTATTATTCAAACTTGAGGTGGTCTGGGTAACCAGACCGGAATAGAACAACCAACATAACAAAGCGATATATATATATATATATATATATATATATATATATATATATATATATATTTTAAACAACCATTATTTTTATTAAACAAAGTATTGACGCTATATATATATTTTTTTTCTTTTTGTTGGAACCAACATTTTGTGGTGAATTCGAAATGAAATTGTTATTAATCTCTTTATTCTTGACAACTCTCTTAGCCTTTCTCTTCCTAAAATCACTATTCAAACGAACCACCACTATTCCCGAACTTAACACACCACCGTCTCCATGGCGGCTTCCGGTGATAGGAAACCTTCACCAGCTCAGTCTCCATCCTCACCGCGCTTTCCATTCCCTAAGCCTTCGCTACGGACCGCTCATGCTCCTTCACTTTGGCCGTGTTCCTGTTCTGGTGGTCTCCTCAGCCGACGTAGCTCATGACGTCATGAAAACGCTCGACCTTAAGTTTGCTAACCGCCCGAAAACGAAAGCGGTGGATATCATTATGAACGGCGGACGAGATGTGGCTTTTTCCTCTTACGGTGAATATTGGAGACAGATGAAGGTATGATTTTACATTATTTTTTATTATTGACATTGACAAGATTTTTATGTAGTAGATAGACCTCCCTCAGTTATGCTCCTTCACCCATTTTGGTTTGAGAAATACTTTTAACTAAAATATTTCATTAAAAAAATAAATATACACTTATATTCTTAGAGTTAACTATTTTAAACATAAAGTTAGAGTTAAGGTATAGTTTTGGGGTTTAAGTTTCAAATTTTTAAAAATAAAAATAAAATATTATTTTTAAAAAAACGTTTATGTTATTTTTTTTAAAAAATTATTTTTATGACAAAATTTTAAAATAATATTATTTAAGAGAATTATCTTTTTGGTTTTCTACTAATTTTTATTTCATCATCATCAAACCTTATGGTATAAATTTAACATAAAATATTACATAATTATTAGTATATACTTCATCCTGACAAAGCGCATATCACTACCTAATTATATATTATTGTCCTGATCTTCTGATCTTCTACCGTTAAATAAATTATTTCACGAACAAACTTGCAAAATGGATTGGTGTGTCATAAAGATGTTTGGTTAGTCAAAATAGAAGTATTCACATTATACGCTAATCTTTTATGTTTTGGTTTAAGACTAACTTACCATTTAATTAGCTGACAAATTGTTTGTTCTGACTTAAATGAAGAGTTTATGCACTGTCCATCTACTCGGCAAGCAAATGGTGAAGTCCTTTGAGAATGTAAGAAAAGAAGAGATAAATGCAATGATGGAGAAGCTTGAGAAAGCAAGTTCTTCTTCATTATCGGTAAACCTCAGCGATTTACTCCTTAACATGTCAAACAATGTCATATGTAAAATTGCTATGGGAAGAAAATATAGCCGTGAAGAAAACACTAGCGATTTTGAAAATCAACTGAGAAAAATCATGGAGCTTTTAGGCGCATTTCCCGTCGGAGATTACATCCCATGCTTGGCTTGGATAGATAAAGTCCGTGGTTTGGACCGTAAAATGGAGGAAGTAAGCAAAACCTTTGTGGAGTTTTTAGAAAAGGTGGTGCAAGAACATGTAGATGAAGGTGTAAATAAAGAGGCATCTGATTTTGTTGATATGTTGTTACGAATTCAAAGAGAGAAGACAAATGCATTCGAGCTTGATCGAAGCGATATCAGACTCATCATTTTGGTAATAAAGACAAACCATCCTTTATTAATCAAGAACAATATCCTTATAATAGAAATATATAAGTCAAGAAATGTCAAATTAGAGACTCACTTGATGATGTCACTTATAACAATGATATTTTTTTGTAGGATATTTTCTTAGGTGGAACGACAACAACTTTCACGGCCGTTGATTGGGCAATGACACTTCTTATAAGACATCCAGAATCTATGAAAAGACTTCAAGATGAGATCCGAAAATATTCAAGACATAACTTATATATATCGGAAGAAGAAGTTGAGAATATGAAATACCTTAAAGCTGTGATTAAAGAAGTCCTTCGACTACATCCCCCGGGTCCAATGTTAATTCCTAGACAACTTAGTCAAGATGTCAAAGTGAAGGGATATGACATTTCAGCTGGAACAATAGTAAGCATCTTATTCTTTTCTAAAACTATAAATATGATATAAACAAACTATAAAGAACAAAATATATTCGTTGTTGAGTAGGTATTCATCAATGCTTGGGCGATCCATCGAAACACCGATAAATGGGGATCAGATGCGGAAGCATTTAAACCAGAGAGGCATTTGGAAATGCATTTGGATTTTCAAGGACAAGATTTCAACTTCATTCCATTTGGATCGGGGAGAAGACTATGTCCTGCAATAGATTTTGCAGTGACGTTAATAGAGGTTGCACTAGCAAACTTTGTGAACCGGTTTAACTGGAGAGTCGAGAGTAGACCGCTTGGAGATGATGATCAGTACTATCTAGCTGAAACAACCGGTATTGAAGTTTGCCGCAAGTTCCCTTTAATTGCCTTTCCATCTTCAGCTTTATCCACTATGTAGGGTGCAACTAGAATCAACATCTCGGATCAAAAAACAAAACTCATTTACCAAAAAAAAAAAAAAAACAGAAACTGTTTTTGATTGTTGTCTATTTTGGAGTGTAATGGTTTTTTTTTTTCACCTTCTTATTACCAACATTTTCACTCTGCTTTTATGTCTGTGTGTGTTTATTAATTTAACTTTATTGAACCTGAAATATATAATTGCAACCATTTATACTTGGCGTTAAATTCAATATACTTCTTTATGAAAAGTTTATTAGGGTTGTTGTAACGTTTGGTACCTAATGTATAATCTCTTGATCTATCCACATATGTTCTCTTAATATTGATTTTAAATTCCCTCAAATAAAATTCTCTAGTTCCTTATAAATCCTCCACGTACAACAATCCTTCAGTTCACAAACCTCTAGTTACCCATAACTGATGTTTACAGATAAATAGTAAAAGCTTAAGCTGATATTTTCATCCTATTAGTAATTTGGTTCCTTATCAAAATGAACTATGGTCTTCACTGATGCAAGTAACTACCCTCCAAATACTCTGTTAATATTATAACTAGGTAGTTCGTGCAGGCAGATCTATCTTTTTGATCTTGTCATGATCGTGGGAATGGTCTCATACTCTCATGTCAACGACATTTATTTTTCAATTTTATAGAAGATGAAGTCAACAACACTTTGTGTAGTTATTATATTATACGTGCGAGTCATGACTAAACTAATTACCAACCGACGTGCATCCCATCCCGCTCCGTATTTAAAACCAATCTGTTTCAGCCTTTTGCCTATATTATCTTTTTCCAAATAAGGCCAAAGACAATAAAAAAATGGCGACGCAAGTTCTCAGCTTCAGAGACGATAGTAGCTTCAGAGACGATAGTAGCTTCAGGGACGATAGTAGTCAAGAGGATTGGCATGACTTTGAGGTTCTTGGTCGTGGAGACGAGCCCAAGATTCTTATCAAGAAGACGAGTTTGCTGTCTGATTCCGAGAGACGAATCTCCGTTGACCCGAAATCACTTTTGTCGAGGAACGAGAGCTTCGGCATGATCAAGACGAATTTTATAAGCTGCAGCCTCCCGAACTCAGCGTCCACGTCACCTAGACACAACTGGAAGAACAGAACCACGGAGCAAGTTCTTGACTTAATGCTCGTTCAAAACGCTGCGTTTGGAAGAAGTAAATCTTGCGGCGAAGGACGTGCATGCACGCCATCTCTTGATTTCGACATGTTATTACACAAATCAAGACAAACACATCAACATCATCATCATAATCATAATCATCATGATGATGATGATAATGGCTTACCTTCCTCTGACACTAAGAGTCTCTCTAACAAGAGTAGCGGAAACAACTCTTTCTTCTCAAAAACAGAGTCTAACAAAAGCAATATCAACACAGCGAACTCGAAAAGCATCAATACATTCGAAGACGGATTCAAATGCAGCGCTTTGTGTCTATACCTACCCGGTTTCGGTAAAGGTAAACCGGTTAGGTCATCATCACGTAAAGGTCATGACTCCTCATTCACTAGAACCACAACAATGACTTCAACTCAATCCATGGCAAGAACTGTTTCCATTAGAGACACCACTGTGATCTCTGCTCGAGCCTCGCTAGAGCGGTTTGACTGCGGTTCGTGGACCTCCTCGGCTATGATTCACGATGACAACGTTGATCTCGGTGGTCATTTCTTCGACTTGCCTTCTGAACTGATCAAAGGTGGTCCTGGAGGAAACGATCAAGATGATCCTGTTTCAGCGGCTTTCGTGTTCCACAAGGAACCTAGTTTGGAGAAAGAGATCAAAGGGGTTCTGAAGACTTCTGGTTCGAAATCGAGAAGATCTATGGAGTCGCCACTTCATGTTCGGTTCTCAACTTCGTCGCCGGTTTCGTATCCGACGTCTCCTAATCATTCAATCACGCCACGGTTGTTACAAGCCACCGAGGATTTTAGTAGTTTCTTGGAAGCACAAGCCGTGTGAATAATATTTGGGATGGATTAACTATTTACTTATTTTTCATTTAATTTTCTTTTATTGATTAATTGAATGAAGTTAACTACATGTTTAACCTTCTCTTGCTAATTTCTTTTTCGTTGCAATTGCCATTCGAGAGAATTAAAACTTACACATTGTAAAGATCGTCTAAAGACTAAAGAAACGATAGAAATATACATGCAATTAAATAATATTCTTGGTAATTTCCAGTATTATCTTCTTGAATCCATTAATCGCACATACTATACATAGAGAGACAAGTTGTTATGTCATTCTGCTGAATGCCCAGAACTAAAAATATAATTGATGATCAATATGTCTTGGAATCAGGGGTGGACGTACGTTCAACATAATGGGGTCACGTGCCCCCATCTAAAATTTGATTTTCTGTAAGTAATCATCTTAAAATTAGCTTAAGTTCATTAAAGTGCCCCCAACTAGTTCAAGATTTATGTTAATGCCCCCAACTAAATGTTCTCCTAGACCCGCCCCTGCTTGGAATTATATAATTTTGATATTTTAATATTTGTACTCAAGCCCACACTAAATCAATGATAATGTAATATCTTTAGCTTTGTAAAACAATATATATTCTATTTTTATACAGTATTTCCTAACATACGTTTGATTTACAATTTTACACTTTGGAAAGAAGAAAAAAACTGCAACATTTCGATTGCATCACTTTAACCGTATCGACCACACCACATGAACCACATTTAATTTACAGTGACCCCAATAGTCATAAATCGACAGCATATCTTCAACAGCCGTAACCATTCCAAAACTTATAGTATATATGAACCGACAACAAAGTTCCTGTTTTAGATTTACTTTATATATGGAGTTTGGATGTTAGAGGAACCATTTTTTTATAGAAGTAAATAGACTCTGTGTTTTCAGAGAATAATGCAGCTTGCAGAGATCTCGGGCACTTTCTATGAATGATCTTCGTAACATCATAGTATTAAATTTACAACCAGAAAAATATCATCAAACATTAAATTTGATCAATGCTTTGACATGATACATGACACAACATATAAACACACGTATACTGTATGCATTTATTGATAACCCGTTACCATCAACAGTTACTATTTTCTTTAAGAAAAACAAAACAAATTGTTTTGAGAATATTGATGTGGAAATCAGCGTTTAGTAGGGTTAATCTTGAATGTGATTTAACTATCTTACACGATAATTTTGTGCCGTACCGTCGGTGAGCATCCTAAACCCAGCAACCCTAAAATCCTGTATTTGGTTTCAACTTATTTGTTGTTAAGAAAACCTTTTTGTGTGTGTTGAGCATGGTGTGGAAGGACATTAGTACGTTTATCGAAATGTGTTTTGGTTTATTACCTTATTTTGGTTTCTAGTCAATATGTTTATCGAAATGTATAGAAATTTATTTCATCACCGCTTAAAGCATCTTTAACCCACAATCTTTAAAAGGAGTTTCTTATTTATTTTTTTACTTTTTTGTGATTAAAAAAAAAATTAAACCAATCGCGGGTCGGCACGTTTCAGTGAAGTCCGTAAACAGTGCAAAAGATGGTTCTTATTTAAGAGTTTTAGGAACCGTCTTTTGCACTGTTCACAGAATCCACATGTCAATGCATAAGACCGCGAACAATGCAAGAAACCTCCTTAAAAGACTCCATTAATGGTGCTCTTGCATGGTTACCAAACACCAAAATTTAAACAATTTGTTTTTATAGTAATCAGTTTCACCCATTGTCATGTCAATACGTCATTATGGACATTCATAATCTCTAACTACCTAACAAAAGTTAAGGCAAAAAGAAAAACTAAGAAAAATGATTACGATGTTTATTGTTTAAAATCAAATCGTTAGGGAAAATAGTTGTGTAGGTTCAAACGTAAAATCTCGTAATTTAACACCCTACTATAAGCAAAAAAATAAAGAAATTTATCAGAAAAATAGTCATATGATTGTGGAACACTTGTATTCTAGTGCAGCTAACGACCACTTTTGCATCTGCCATTTGAGAGATTCTAACCACCACAAAAACGCGGGTCCCAGATGTTCCTTCTACATAGGGATCCACACGTTTAGGCCCATTCGGTGGCCGTCACGAAAAGCCTAAAGGCACGTTCCTGACCTCCCAAGCAATAAATTATCTTCTTTTGTCGATAATTAACAATACAACAAACTAAAATTTTATACAGTAATAATTAAAAAACTTTGTCCAGCCAGAAACATAACCAATTATCAACCCTCTTTCTTGATTATTAAGAAAATGAAATCACATTTTTGCCTATTAATACAAATATACATACCAAGAATTTATAAACTTCATAGCAAAATTATGATACAATAAAAGAATAGCCCCAAAAACACATCCTCATAACTTCTAATTCTTCTAAAGACGATTACACTCACTATTCATTTATATAAGAAGTTATTTTCATTGGCGTGTCCTAAGCAGCCGGTCACCAATCGTTCTCATCTCGAACATCTTCACAGCAAGGCCAACGTCGCGGATCGTAGTGTCGAGCACATAAGGATTATTCTCAAAAACAACTCTCGAGTCATTGAAAAGATGACGGCAAGGCTCACGACGCTGAGAGATGGAACCGTGGTAATGGAAGTAACGAATTTTGCTCTCGGCCTTGTGGTATGTTTTCCCTTGTAGATTCTGAGACATGTGGACTCCCGTTGCAAATACATTTTGCGGCTGCACCGCGTATTTTCGGTCTCGTCTTGGAACCTTCTTCACGTCTCTATATGCCATTTTCTCAAATCCCCATTTCCTGAACCATTACACAAAATTAGTATTTAGAGATCAAATCAGTACATACCAAAAAAATGTAATAACCCGAACTGAACCAAATCATAACTGAAATGTTTTTTGTCCTAACAAGAACCATTACACATGTTCAATCATAAACCAAAACCTGGATTAATAAAAAAAGTGAAACATTTATCTACTTAATTTGATGAATCAAAAGTTAGAATCTTTGGAACATATATCACTGAGATCATGTGATGTGAAATAAAAGCAAAGATGTGGACCGACATGGAAGACTAATACAGAACACACAAAGACTTTTGCAGGCCAAGTGTTGACAGAACCAGATGCTTTAGTTGTTCCATATAATAATATTCCAAAAGCCAATCAAAAACCTCGTGATTATATTCTAACTTTAACTCATCACACATGGGTTTATGATTATTACCTGTAAGTTCTCGCCGGACCATCGCCGGAGTAACAAATCTTACTACTCATCGGCATCTGCTCAATAGTAAACTGGGAATATTCCTCCAAAGATTCCATAACCTCCGAGACCGTCTCCTTCTCCGGAACATACATAAACTCATCAACATCGAAGAAGAACATCCACTTCGCCTCGAACCTATACCTATGCAAACAATCATTCACAACCATGAACTGGTTATGATAATACCCGTCGAACCGTTCTTGATCCCTGATATCATGCACCGTCACTCTCCCGAGCTCGATCCACGGCCGTAGAACCTCGAACACTTCGCCGTGGATCCCTCCGGCGTCGTGAAGCACGAAATGCGAACGGTCTCCGAAGAACCTTAAGTGGTACGCGAGCCATTCTCTGACTCTCTGCGGGCTTAGGTTCCCGTAGAGAGACGAGCCGCAGTAGAGGTAATCGTACTTCTTCTTCTCCGGTGAGGTGTAGAGGTTGAAGTTGACGGAGTTTGGTGGCTCCGTTAGGACTGGGATCGAGTTCGTGAGGTTTAGGGATGGATCTCCGGTGGTGGCGTGGAGGATTAGGTTTCCGCCGGAGTTTTGGGGGTTTACGGCGGAGGTTGATGAGAAAGTGCAGTTTACGACGACGGTTGTGTAGATCCGTCCGTATCCCCAGTCCGTTAGGATTTTAAACCCGGTTGTGGAAACCGGGTGTTGAGTCGGGTCGAGTGGGACCCACTCGCATCGGTAAGAAGGGTGGCCGTACACGTGGAGGGGTTTTGACGATAAGCCGATAACGGCGAAGGAGTTAACGCCGCCTCTGTAAGCGCTCATTGTGACGAAGTTATAAGCTGCGGAGCCGTGACCAGTAAACGTCCGTTTGATAACGCCGTTATCCAGCACTAGTTCTGTGACTTCTGTCTTGTTAACGGAGGTGGATGTGATGTTAACGGGAACGGCGGGGGAGAAGCGTGAGATGCAGAAGCGGAAGTCGGAGGAGGAGAGAGAGAATGAAGAAGGTATGAAAGGAAGGAGAGTGGCTAAAGTGAAGATGAAAAGTAACGCCATGAAGATGAGCTTGAGCTCCGTGGAGAAGTTCCATATGACGCCGACGAGAAGCTTCTTCTCCTTGTTAGGGTGGTGGTCTCTCTCTTTGGCCATGGCGAGAGGAGCTTTAATCGTCTTTGGCTACTGGATCTGGCTCTCGGATCAAAGAAGAAGATGAATAGATTCTCTCTCTCTCTCTCTTTGTATGTTTCCAATGAGTCGGCGAGTCGAGTCGCTTTCTATTCTCTACTCTGTATGTTGTTGTGTATACACACACACACAAACCTATTCTTTTGTCTTGTTACCTGCGGCTGTGTTATATTCATTTTTTTTTTTAATGCAATTTCCGTGATATTTCGTGATTATGCTATTTTATTGTAGTAAGGGTTTAACGAAAACAACAAATAAAAAAATTACTAGAATTAGACACACTGAATCCATCACAAGTTGAGAAAATCATTGCTATGCAGGGATAGCTATTAGCCAGAAGTTGTTTTCACTTAGCTAGGAGTGTTTAATTAATTAGTGACTTTCGTTTTTAAGAAAAATGTAATCTAAATTAAACTGAATTGGGTGTAAATCGTGTGGTTGTGAAATTTTAATTCAGTTTTTCTTGATAAACAGATACATTATTTATATTATTTTTTTATAAGAGTATATCCAACTCCAATCTAAACTTTTTATTTTATTTTATAATAGAATAAAAATGGATTTATTCTGTAAATAGAATAATTCAGTTATTTGTTGTATTATCACTTTATTTTTTTATTTTAAAATAGAGTGCTTCTAGAGTAAATGTTATAATTTTACTTCAAAATCAGATTTCTTCGCTCGGTCGAATATTCATATAAGTATTAGGTTTTGACGACATTATTTGGTTTCTTTTTAATAAAAGTCTCTTTTTAAATTCTGAATAATCATATTTCCTATTTCTGTATTATTTTGACTTGCAGACGTCACGATGGAAACTGTATAGTGAAGGAAAGGAAAGGTCATAAAGAAAAGAAGTAAAGAAAAGAGAAAGATTACCAACTATTGGTTACCATTTATAATTGCAGAAACAGAATCGAAATTGTTCACATGATAATTAATAATGCATCTGAAGAACACAATTATAGTTTTTATGTGCTAAACGCCAAATTTATCTGCATTATTAACAACAAAAATATTTGTAATACTGGCCAATATGTATCCAACTAGCATTAAAAAGCTGATGCCATACAGCCCCTTCTCATATGAATCATGTCGTTCAAAACTTACCAATATCCTAATACTGTTATCGCTTTTTTTTTAAACCGGCTAAAATTTCATAATTTATGTTGGAATATTCAGATTGACATTTCAAACAGAAAGTGAATCAGCACCGCGTTTCCTTACCGTAATTTTTCGTGTACTTTTCTGTTACGCAGTTTCGTTAATTCGTTTACAGGATTCCAACATCTGTGGGAGACCTGGCCTTGTCTCCAGTACCCAGGTGTCGGCCAGGCCAGCGTGGCTTTCTCTCCAACGTTTTAGTCCAGACATCTCCTACTCATTGGGTCTTAATATGATGAGGCCCACGTGGCTTGAGATTAGGCCTAGACCAAATCATAAAAGCCCATAAAAGGGTTGTAAGAGCACCCGCATTGCAGGTATCTCACGTAATTCTAATGTATTAATTTATATTAAAAGCACTAAAAGGAAGAAAGAAAAAGGTAAAAGGAAGAAAAAATGTAAGAATCGATTGGTGGGGAAAAGACTTCTTCCATTGGGAAGAAACTACATAGACTGTTAGAATATTCCCACAATCCCCTTGATTGATATATTATTAACTCCTCTGTAAATGCTCTATATACTCTTTCCTTGTTATCTCTCGATGTACTTGTATATAGGTCCATGACCTCTCTATCAATAAACTTATCTTCCATATTCAATATGGTATCAGAGCATTGACTCCTTAGACCTAAATTTTTTTCTCTCTTTTGCGCCTCCTTTCTCTCTTCTTCTTCTACGCTCCTCTCTGTTTTTCTCTGCATCATCTTTCTCCTTCCTTTATTTCTGTTCAAACCTTGCGGAATCACCATGAACACTGAAAGCCCAGCATCCATTGAACAAACTTCTGTGTTCAATGCTCAAAACCCTCAAAGCACGTTGCTTTCGGTGAATATGTCGAGTATTACCAAACTCACCAACGTGAATTACTTAATGTGGAGTAAACAGGTTACTGCTCTACTTGAAGGTCATGAGTTACATACCTTCATTTCTGAAACAGATCATGCTCCTCCTGCAACGATCACTGACGGTGGTCAAACCGCGGTGAATCCTGCGTTTGCAGCTTGGCGCCGCCAAGATCGTCTCCTCTTCAGTGCCATGATAGGAGCCATCTCTCTTCCGGTGCAGTCCATCGTCTCCAGTGCCACCACATCTGCCGAAATCTGGAGCCTCTTGGCTACTGCCTTTGGTAATCCGACACGGGGCCACATCCGACAACTCAAACACCAGATCAAGAGTTGTACTAAGGGCACCAAAACCATATCGGAATACTTGCGCATTATCAAAGCTAAGGCTGATGATCTAGCTCTCCTTGGGAAACCAATGGACTCTGAGGATCTCACGGAGCAAATCCTTGCAGGACTTGGTGAAGAGTATAAACCTGAGATTGATGCTGTTAATGGCAGAGATCAACCAATCTCGTTCTCTGAACTACATGAACGTCTACTCAATAGAGAGGCTATGATTCTTTGTGC